>CABEEJ010003693.1:0-35294 GCA_901482245.1 Timema douglasi
TAAATCTTTGCCGCGACCGAGGATTGAACCCCGGCCGCCAGCATAGAAGTCTGACACCTTACCCCTAGACCGCCAGGTCACCGAATAATAATAATAACTAATTAACGAAACCCTTGGGAGCGTTGGAATATTTCCCCTTTCGAAAAAAATACCCGGGATACGAGCCGGAAATCAAACGTGAGACCACTAAACTCGCAGCTTGAGGTGTTAGTTTAATGGTAGATATAGGGTATTGTGTTTGTTTACCTCATGTTATATTAGTTTGTAAGACGTAGGAAAGAATATAATTATTTAACCCTGTGTTTATAAACTAAACGCTAAATCCCTTATAACTATGCCTATACCACTACGAATACTCATAAGCATTAAAGTATGGTCCGCATTGGTGGACACGTAGACTAGACGTCAAGTACGTCTGATCTGGTTTGTCGGTGACAGGAAGTTCTGAGCTCAAATCTCGTACTGTTGTGCTGAGAGTGGTCTACCTTAAATTATGTCCCACTCTTCCTCAACGCAAATGTGGGCACATTTACTCTGCCCGCTTAACTTTCTGTTGGCCTCGGGGTAAAGTGCTCGATTCTCGATGCTCACTGGTTCAAACCCAGCTGAGGTAGACGGGTTTCTCTTGTGAGATAAAAATCCGTAGCACAATTTACTTCGGAGGGAAACTAAAGCCGTCGTTCCCGTGTGGATTGTGACATGTAAAAGAAACCGGGAAGGTAAGTGAAAATACCTTTCCCGGCAAAGTGTGTAGGCCCTTTCGCTGCCGCTCATAGAGATTCTAACTCTCTTTGTTCGAACCCCCAGTGAGTTTTTTTTGTAAGTGGATGTAAACTAATGTAATTCCAGAGCCGTTTTTTGATAGGTCTTACCGTTTAGCCATAAGATACCTCCAAAGAAAGGTCCGCACCGACTTCAAAGTTGCTCCGCCATTTTGAATTTTTCTTTCGGTGGTTAAAAATTAAAATGTATACACTTTTTGGAATTTTCCTGTCGGTTACAGGCTAGAAGCTAGAAGTTTGCCAAATTTCAAGTTTCTAGCTCATCTGGAAGTGAGTAAACATTATGTCAATAAGTGAGTCAGCCATGTGACTTTATAGAAATACAGGGTGGCCCACGGAAAAGTAGCCCGCCTCCTATATCCAACAGGTTCCTCACTCTGAATTGGAGGAGGTCAATCCCCTTCCACACATATTGAGACATGAAGAATGAGTCAATCAAGCTTTAGACAAGAGTTCACTTGCTCATTCTCCATGTCACAATATGGGTGGAAGAATGAGTCAATCAAGCTTTAGACAAGCAGTTCACTTGCTCATTCTTCATGTCACAATATGGGTGGAAGAATGAGTCAATAAAGATTTAGACAATCAGTTCACTTGCTCATTCTTCATGTCACAATATGGGTGGAAGAATGAGTCAATAAAGATTTAGACAATCAGTTCACTTGCTCATTCTTCATGTCACAATATGGGTGGAAGAATGAGTCAATAAAGATTTAGACAATCAGTTCACTTGCTCATTCTTCATGTCACAATATGGGTGGAAGAATGAGTCAATAAAGATTTAGACAATAAGTTCACTTGCTCATTCTTCATGTCACAATATGGGTGGAAGGGGATTGACCTCCTCCAATTCAGAGTGAGGCACCTGCTGGATATAGGAGGCGGGCTACTTTTCCGTGGGCCACCCTGTATAATATGCTGATATAATCAACCAGTCTGATCAGAAAGTGCATGTTAGATACCTCGAATAAATAAATCCAGCTTTCTCATCCTCATAATATTAATGGATTTTAATGCGGATAGTCCGGGTGACTTAAACTTAGTGAGGAAAAAATAAAATATAATTATTTTGGTCACCTACCGTGGCCAAGTGATAAAACGGGCCCACTAAAAGTCTAGAGGATATTGGTTCAATTGCGGGAAATTAGTTTAATAATCGCCAATAAACCCATAAAATACAAATCCTTGTGATAGCCTGGGCTAGCTTGTAAACAGGGAATCGAACCGAAATATTTATTGGGTCCGATTCTTGGTCCAGTTCTCTTTCCGGTTCACCATACAAACATTTTAAGGTTCCAGTTCTGGTTACCATTAAAGAAAAATAAATGTTCCCGCTATTTTCTGTTCTTAATTAGGTTCTTGTTTAACTTATTTTTATTTAGATTGATTGTCATACTACCATTATAAAATATATACTTTGAAATATCATTTAAATAAATTACAACAAAATAAAAGTTATTTATTAAAAAAAACAGAAAATACCTAAGCAAAAATACTAAGAAAAGGAAAATAGAGTATTGGAAAATAAGACTACGTTAAAGAAATAATAAAAATATATATATAAACCGAGAGCCTTTAAGTATCGATAAGAGCTTTTATGAATCTTTAATGATCTCGATTTCAATTATTGTTAATTTTCAGTATTCCTGTTCCTTAAAAAAAACCTGTAAATTTGTGTTCTCGTTCGACCCCCTGCTTGTAAGTCTTCTGTATTCATAAAGGTGACGTTATATAAACAACCTGGATGTTGGCGAGCACCTGCAGTCTGCACTTCCTTTAATCGATTCCGTCTAGCAGCCGGTTTTACCCCCTCTCCTCCCAACCTGACTCACAGCTGATCAATACGATTCCTAGGAGTCAGCTGTTTAGTTCCTGGTTCCCCGACTCGGCGCTAGTGTCGCATTTGCCGTTCATCTACACTCCTATTGGCTACGAACGTCTCTATATATCGGAGGTGCGAGCAATACAACGTTTAGTTGTTCATTGGATTTCTACTGTAAATAGTGAGTACTCTCTTTAATGTTAGGTTTTATTTGATATAATGTTGTTTAGATATCTCGTCGAATATGCACGAGTGATATCAGAACACGACTTACACACAAACAGTATTTAGAAGCACTCTATTCTGATTATAGTGAACATAAATATGATTACTGAATTTGGATGCACATTGTGTTCCCTTTACTTAACCTAAGGTGACCTGGTGGTCTAGGGGTAAGGTGTCAGACTTCTATGCTGGCGTCCGGGGTTCAATCCTCGTTCCCGGCAAAGATTTATCTGATTGTCAAACCCTTCTTTCACCTCTGACAAGACTTGTATTAATCACAATCAACTTGTGAATGTAAGGAATGCCAGGTCTCCACCGTGGTTCAGATTCCACGTTAAACTGTAGGGCCTACATTTCATCTCACATTCACCCTACCATTGCACATGAGCGTAAGTGCGTATAACCCGAACGGGTAGTAAGACGTGGTGCTAATAATATAAATAATAATAATACTTAACCTAGACCAGCATTGGGGTTTGAATCCCGGTTGGATGTTATGAGGGTGTTTATTCCTAAATTATTTCACACCCACCCGGGTACATTTTCTCTACACTCTGTTTTCTTAATCCCCATTCGTAGTTATTAATATATATATATCTGGAACGGGTAGTAAGATGTGGTGAACGGAACAATTGAACCTTTCGGCCTCTGGAATAACCTGATGCGTTTTCGGGTGTTGTACATCAAACCACAAGTTTTGTCCACGGGTGTATTTAGTGGAGAGACAAGCCCCCCTCATCCCTCTTCATCAATAATCCGCTCAAATGGGACAAGCCCCTCTGAGTATCTTAGTAGAAATAGTGAATTATTTTACTCGTAAATTCAGGTCCACGTTTGGAGATATACTTATGGAATAAATTCAGTTATAATATTTTTCGTGTTATTCATTCGCTAAGAAATTATCTTTGTGCTCTAATTAAAAAACAAATAGTTTCGTTCTGTGCCCCCCCCCCCTTCTCCACATCTATAAATTAAGCGATAGCCACGCCCATGTCTCTGTCTATGCGTGTTTTAAACTAATATTACAGGCACAGGACGAGTAAGGTGAAGTCTAAGATAAGGCATCAATGTCCCACCTCGATAGCGACTGGTAAAATCGCCCCATCCGGGATCTGAACCCAACCCAGACCTCCCGGGTCCGAGTTGAGCGCTTCTCTGGTGCTCAATTGTTTTAATTGAGTTTGGTTTGGTTCCGCACTTTTGTTATACACTTGTGTTCATGTTTATTTATCAGCGCATCTTACTACCTGTTCAGGTTATATAGCTAATGAGGTAGAGATGAGGAAGGCTGAATAAAGAGAACATGTAGCTACATTTGCGTGGAGGGAAAGAGGGAAACCAATTAAGAAATACCACCCTTAGTACATCCGACTGGGACTCGAACCCCAATCTCCCTGTCATCGGCAGTTTAGTATTTTGCAAGAGTGACGCCTTAGACCATGCGGCCACCGAAGCAGTTTTTTTTTCCATGTTGAGTTATTACTTAGTAGTAGTTTCGTTTTAGTTAGTTTTTTACTATAGTTTTAATTTTACTACCTAGTTGGGCTATTTGCACTGTGCACTGAGGGGCGTAAGGATGAGGAAATGTACCCGCATTTTCTTGAGTGGATATTGGAAACTTTTACGGGAAATACTGAAAGGCTTCATAGTTATATTTTAAATACTAATTACTACTAATTCCACATACGGGTTAAAAAAAAACATTTTCACTGGTGAGGAGCCAGGCGGGACAAAATCTGACTAATTGATTCCCCCCCCTCTCATTTAGCAACTGATTGAATCAATTTGATAAAATAAATTATGTATAATAGATATTATTAAATATATTTGACAAATCTTTAAAAAATTATGTATAATAGATATTATTAAATATATTTTACAAATCTTTAAAAAATTATGTATAATAGATATTATTAAATATATTTTACAAATCTTTTAAAAAAAACCTTATAAAACACGCTTTAGTTTTTTTTAATGGTGCAATATAGAAGTTGAGCCTATAAATGCAAATCTGTTAAAAATGTAACTGTACAATATGAAGGCACAGACTCTATACCTAGACATAGATTTTTTTAAAATTTAGTTAACAATGCAACTTTGCATACCAAGTTTTTAAATGTTTCATAATGCATTAGTAAATAAATTATATTGTACAAACCTGGAAGAAAATGTCAAGTGATGTACTAACATACATTTGATCAGAGGTGGTGTCAACGCTTCTCATATAAATTCAATACTTTTTAATTTTCTTAAAGAAATATGACGCTGTGATACTGCCCTTATTTTTAATTGCTAAACATGGTCCTGCTGAGCACAATATGCTTATCAGCTGGTGCCTCACCATAGATGTCATACATGTAATAGTGTAAATATATAATAAATACAATTCATTCCTTTAAGTCTATTCTTACAACTAACATATTTCTAACAATTTAGTTCCTTAAATCTATTACATTTTATATTTTATTTAATATTCTAAAACCAGTCTTGAGTTCATTTCAAAGCTTGTTTGTCATATTAGTCACTCTAGTATTATTATTTCATTAAGTCTGTGAACCAATTAGCCATTTTTTTATTTCTATTTTAACGTTTTATATTTGATCTATTCCCAAAAGGGTATCCGGTGCCGTGTTAAAAAGTGTTGGTATTATTATTTTCATGTGTTGTTTTCCGTATTTATTTTTATATAAAGGTATTTTGTAGTGTCGTTTCCTGGTGTTGTGACTGTCTTACTTTATATTTTTCTGAGTAGGAGTACTGAATTATTATTTTACAGTTTTACATGTTTTTTACTGTCGATGGTTTCCACTCCTTATTCATGACGTTGTTTTCACTCAATATTAAGAACTTTAATTTGAATATTTCTTATTTGATTTAAATATAGATCACTTGTTTTCGCCCAGGAAGTAATACCATAGCCTAGATGTGATTTTATTAGCGTTATGATACACTATTTTTAGAATATCAAATGTAACATATTGTTTTAGTATACATATATTAACCATTCCCGCTCTGAACTTCCTACTCATTATGTCTATGTGAGTATTCCATTTCATATGAGAATCAATCGTTAACCCAATTACACAGTTTTATATTATGTAAACAATCTAAGCAATGACCTTTTATATCTAATTTATACTTTGAAACATAATTATGTTAGTCTGATATGCATTGTTTGCGTTTTTTTAATGTTGATTATTAATTTATAATCGTGAATCCAGTTTTGTATCCCACTACCTTCCTGCAACATTTGTTTAGCTCTATCTACACTTTAGTGCACCGCATACAGCATTGTGTCGTCAGCATACATAAACATACTGCAGTTCTGTAAACAGTTTGCCATTATTCTTGTATAGATTAAGTATAGTATTGTCACCAGAATAGATCCTTGGGGTACTCCAATATTTATACCCAATTCTTCACTTACTATATTATTTATTTTAGCTATTATTTTACTATTTGTTAAGTAATCTTTAAATCATTAATAAATATTACCTCTTATACTAGTTTTATAAAGCTATCCTAGTAAAATATCTTAATCTAACGTATCAAACGCTTTTGACATGTCTATAAAAATTAAGGTTATGGCTTTGTGTTTGTTTTCCTTTAATTTCTACATCATTTGATTAGTAAAAGTGTGTACAAATATTTCCGTACCTTTTGTTGTTTTGTACTACTACTACTACTAAATAATAATATACTGCTGATTATTATTATCTACTAATACTACTACTACTAATACTACTACTAATTATAATAATGCTAGTTTGTTACACGCAAAGTGCTTTACTAACTATACAACTTGGTCCGAACCCTTATAAAGGTAGTAGCGTGTCTTCCTTCTGAGCTAAGCGATCTAGGTTCGATTCTCGGCATGGCTGGAAAAATTATCATTGGTGAAATGTGAGTTTCCTCTTCAACTGCGTGTTGTGTTTGTTTCAAACTAAAGTTATTTTATAAGTTGTGCGCTGAGATAATGATTAGGTCGGATTATATTTGATCTACACTCGATATTTTGACACAAACTCGGCGGTTTGAATAATTAAACAGGCTACAAGCCCTATGAATTATCACCACCAACAACGGGGGTTTTCAACTAGCGGTATGTGGGGAAGGTTACACAACAGTAAATTTGTATCATCATTTGCATGGAGAAAATGGCTGAAAAATTATCCTAAAACGAAAATTCATTTCGGATATAACTTAGAGGAAAATTACTCTTATATTGACAATGGATTATTTAGAGGGTTGGATTCGAACCAAAGGTTTTCACTAGATAAATTTTAGCTTACTTTGACAGAGGAGGTTTGATTTAGTAAAATTTGTACCATCTTTCGTATGCAGGTAGAGATAATACATTTATGATATAACTTAAGTTTTGAGGGCTATTCACAGGGCTAGATTCGAACCAAGGGTCTTCACTGCAGTGGGGTTTTCACTCTTATATTTTATTGGGGCCAGGGGGTTTCCACTTTTATATTTTATTAGGGCCAGTCATTACTGGCTTGCCAACGACAGTGTAAACCTCTATTTGCATGCAAATTAAGGAGTTTGCATGAGGCATGTTCTGCTTGATCGAATAATTTGGCGCCAGTAGAACGTGCACGCTAGTTGTAGTTCTGTAGAGAACAGTCGTGAACTCAACTGTCCGGCAAGTAGTTACATCGTTGCACGATATTAATACATGTGTGTAAACCTTTATTTGCACGACAGTCGGACTGGCATGGCTTGGCACAAGCTAAACATTACAACGTATACGACAAATAAATTACTACTTGTCGGGAGTAGTTATTTCCCTCAAACAAGTTCCGACAAGTACGATCTTTATTTATTTTTTTACTCTTGAGACTACAGACAGAAATATCCCGCCGGTAAAATTACCATAGTTTTTGCTTGTATACGAATCATCTTTTTATTCCTACTTGTGTTACCCCTCTCTGGATTATTCGCATTTGAATACATTACTAAGATAAGGGATGAGGAAAAGTGGAAATATATCTCCCCATTTGCTTGGAGGGAGGGAGATTGAGTATATAATCATTTGGAAAAAAATATCCTGGGTTTAAACCTTTTACCACCCGCTTTGGTGTTCGCATGGTCTAACGCGCTACTCTCGCAGTAGTCTGGACTGCTGATGACGGGGAGATCGAGGTTTAAATCTCGGTCGGGTGGTAATCATGAATGGTTTTCCACACTCCCTCCACTCAAATGCGGTCTGCAGTGGCGGCTCGCGGTGGAGGGGTTAAATTGTGGAGGTGGCACTCGGAGCCTAATATACTTTAAATATAGTTTGTTAAGAGATGAGTGGGTTATAAGAAGAGGGTGGAGGACGAGTAGCGGAAGCACGGAGGATAGGAGGGGGAGAGATAAATGTCGGGCCAATTATTTTAGTTAACTTTTTAATGATAAGAATTTGAAGTATGATTTACGACCATAACGGGTCTACAAAGGCTCGCATTCATTTGTTTCTTTGCTACTTTTTTTTAAAGCACCGTGTCTTATTGCCTGTTCACGTTATACGCCTATGTACTAGTTATGCTGATGTTCTAAGGACGAGGAAGGTTGAATTTAGAGGAAGTGCACCCTCATTTGTGTGGAGTGTGGGTAGAAAGCCATTTAAGAAAACCGACCAGGATCAAACCCCGATCTCCCTGTCATCGGCAGTCTAGTCTATTGCGAGAGTAACACGTTAGACCATGCGGCCACCGAAGCAGGTGTTTATTTCTACTACTACTACTACTACTACCACCATTAATACCACCACTAATACTACTACTATCACTGCCACTAATTAGACTATTAATATTATTACCATCCATTTAATCAGTTGACATTATTTTACAAAAATAATAGTTTAAAATTTTCCGTCTCACATTTCTAGTAGCAAGACGCGGTACTAAATAAGCCTGTTCCCCCCTATCTCTCTCCGGAAAACCAGACTAGACGATCTTGACGAAATAGTTGTCCAATCAGATACCTCACCTGGTTCGTTTATTTGTTTTGTTTCCGCTATCAACGCAGGTCTCCATGTTTTACCATCATTGGAACTTCTCTGTTTTCAAACACCGCAACTTGGCTTCATATTATTTCCCCGGGAAAGATCGGCATTGAATTTCGGACGAGCAATAGTGTTCTTGCCGATATCTTGTTTTGAAAGGTAAATCATACGTGGCAAGCGCGATTGATTCTAACTCGGGCGGTCACAGTTCAATTCTGACCAGTTTCAATGGAACTGGAACAATAAACTGGACTGCTGAGCTGATGGGGAGATTGAGGTTTGAATCCCGGTCGGTTGTACTGAAGGAGGTCTTTCCCCAAGTAGTTTTATTCTTTCCTTCTATGCAAATGCGGATACAGGTAATATAAATTCAACCTTCCTCATCCCTAGCACATTAGCGTATAACCTAAACGGGGAGTGAGACGTGATGACCAAAATGAAGGTTGGGTTTATCAATACTTGCTTTAGACCAGGAGTAGTCAGATTTTGGATCTATTGATCTACTCCAGGGAAGGAAAATCCTTTGCAATCGACTATGAAGCCATGGCTTATATTGTTTGTTTCGTTGGTAAAAAATTAACCCCATTTGTGTTTTGATGATAAAATTATATTGCATCTAAAAACTTAGTCCTTTCAGACACTGATATTGAGTTTTTAATCAAAGCCAATGTTATTTAATTTCCCTGAAAAAAGTATTTTCTCACTAAACACTTGACTTTGAAGTTGATACACGAGACCTCATAATCTTTAGATAGTTTGTCGAATGAAACCTCGCAATCTTAGGATAGTTTGTTGAATGAAAGTTCATAATTACTGTCATAAACTTGGGCAGGATTGAAAATGTTCGTCCGCTTCAAGATCTTGGTTTGGGAAAAATATGCAAACATTTTCTTTAATCTTCTTTTTCTTAATGTTTTTTTAATCGATAGATCAGGTGATCTACCAAACTATCGAGCGGCCGATAGATCTAGATCGACAGTTTGGCCACCTCTAATCTAGACCTCTTCTATTACCCTTCCCGGCTATTTGCATTTTGTTACAATAGTTTTAATTAGAGGTTAGAGGAAATGTACCAGGGGTGCGTGGAGTGAGAGTGGGAAACTATTCAAGAAAAACAATCCTCGGTACATTCACCCTTGATTAGAACCCTGACCTCGCCATCACCGGCAAATCTGACCTGACCGGCTTTACATTAAGACCCGAGAATGAAGCTAATTCAAACGATGTATTCATAATCTGTCTAAAGTGACAGCTGTAGACCACACGACTTTGTGTATAAATGCGTGAAAGTAGATCTAGTAGCGTTTCTGGATGTCAGATTGGGTCCTTCCTATGAAAACTGGACTATATATGAAACATGAATTGACAACTTGTTATCTAATCTAGGGGAATTTCTGGCAGTCAGTCTTGGGTTGGACTAGTAAAAAGTCGACTTGTCAATAATTCATTGCGTATGGCGGAAAAATAACTTAGGGGAGGGGGGTAGCGCGTCACGTGGTTTAGCCCCTATGAGCCAGTCTCGCGTCGCGAATAGCACGTAGCAGGTATCACTGTTCGAACCAGGAGTCACGTCGTGGTGTGGTCTTCAATGGAAAATGGAGTTGAAATCAATGAAACTATTTTATATTATTTAAAAATAAATTTTGCTGGCCAATGGTACATAATAAATTCTATTATATTATATTGTAGTGTGTGACAATTTTCAAAAACTTGTTTTAACTAACCTAAATTTTGAGTTTAGAAACAAAATAATAATTTGGTCTTGATGTGTGGCCATATATAATCTAAATATCTAGTTTGAACAAAATCCACCAAATCATTTCGTTTGTAGCCCAGATACGGATGAATGGAATTGTAAGACTATTTTGGTCGACCTCAATGGTCTTGGATTAAAGTGGTCACCTCAGGACTCGATGCTCGTGGGTTCAAACCCAGATGGGGTCAACGGATTTTTCTTTAGATTTGAAATCTTTAGCAAAACTTTTTTCGTGAGGAAAGTAAAGCCGTTGGGTTATGTGTATTGTGGCACGTAAAAAAACCCTGAAAGGTATAGTTTGTGAGAATACCTTTCATGGCAAAAATGGTGGTTCCTTTCACTCTCGCTCATAGAAATTCTCGTGCGCTAATATAATGTATCGGTTCAGAAAGTGCCCATTAAAATACCTCTAATAAAAATAAATAAAATACTATTTTGAATTCGAGGGCACGTAAACATCAAGATCCATCATAATCCGATGTCTAACATTTTCACGATTACAATAGGTACTCTCTTTTTATATTTTCTTATTTGAGTGTTAAACTCGAGGATAGGTTCTGATATGCTTCCCATTCAATCGGAGCTGGGCATGCACTCATCCCTTTGGCTGGTTAATGCTGACCGCACCATCTGGGAGAGAACACCTGCACTAAGGAAGTCCTGAAAGTGTGGTACTTTCCATTTTCTTTCCGCACTGGATATTCAGACCTAGTGAGCAAGTGTCTACTGCCTACAAATTTTCCCGGATATGTTTTTTTTTCACATAGCTTACAGGGATGTTTTATACACCATAATTGACACGGGACCGATGGCTTTACTTCCCCTCCGAAGGAAGTTGTGCAGCGGATTATTATCGCTAAAGAAAAATTCGTTGACCTCGGCCGGGTTTGAATCTACTAATATCAGGTCTTTGAACATTTTATATGATAAAGTAAAATAAAAGATTAAAAAACAACTATTTTAAAAGGAAAATATACTTCCACTCATTCCAATTTCATTGAAATCGTGCGAAGATTGAAGTAAACTGGTCCTAGGAAGATTGTTTTTTACTTTCTTGCCACCTTTAAGGTAGAAAAAGTATTGTAATCGTCAAAAAAATCGAGCCCAAGATTTTGATGAATGTTGACATTTCATGACACCCCCCCCTCAAATAAAAAAAAAATGTTTGATTTTTTAATTTCCGTTTGTCTGTACCTCGAACTAAAGCCTAAACTATTTTACCGATCAGGCCAGAACTTGGTATCTAGGGTTTTCAAAGGGTTTCACCAGTACCGGTTAGGAATGACAAGCTGTACCTTACTAATTATGTTAACAAAAAAGTTTGCATTTACTTAAGGACTCTTCTTGTGAAAATTTGACTGTATATTGATAGTACTCCGTTAGTAGATTATTAAAGATTTATTTCATCCCTAATCATTGTGGTCAAGGGTGTCAACATTTAAGAAATGAAATAGCTTAAAGAGAAGCCTTATTGTAATATTATTTTGGGTGGTCAACCTTTATTTTCTTGGTAAAGTCCTTGCTTCAGGACCCGATGTTTGTCGATTCAAACCCAGTCAGGGCCTAAGAAAAATCCGTAGAACAACTTCCTTCGGAGGGAAAGTAACTGTGTAAGGGTAAACCCACATTTCACCAATTACAAATTTTTCAGCGATGCTGGGAATCGATCCCGGGACCCTTAGCTGAGTAGGCAGACACGCTACCGACTGAGCTAAGGTGTCGGGCTATAAACAAACTTATTTTTAACTGTGGCAGGATTTTGTATTTCTGAAGAGATATGATTAAAATGACCTACTCCGGAAACATAGACATATTGGCATTTAATTTAAATATTTTGTAATTGTGTATTTTTTTTTTACTAAGAAACATAAAATAAACCTAATTGACGTTCAATGTAAAAGTAATTGCGTTGCTTGATTGAACCATAGTAAACATCAACTGTACAAATGGTTGCGTTAAGTAATGTCTAAACAGGTTTAAAATATTGCTTCATATCGATAAATTCATAATGATCCACAACCTTATTTAGTCGCGATAAGATATTTCGGTGCTATAAATATTAACTGCTCGAGATAATTGGCTCTACCTACTCAGTTTACATAATTTATTATATTAATCTGAACAAATCAAATGAACAATGTTGGCCTGCGAATTAGTTTGTGTTTCACTAATATATACAATTCCCGGAAAATCTTTTATTGTCAAGACAAATGATTGCGTTAAAGCATCTTAGCTCACAGTTACATGCTGAAATAAAGGTTCGGGACTCAATTTCCGGCATATCCGAAAAAATTAAACGTTGGATAATCTTTGGCTTGCTCTTTATCTGTGATGAATTAATGGTCAGGGGTTTGGGTGTTGTGTCATTTATATAATTACGCTTGTTTAAAAGTCGTGTACTGACATGAAGCTGTTCAGATACTGCACTTTCAAAAATTAATAAATAAATGGTATTTCTATTTACTTTTAGTACTATTAACTCCAACCAATTTCAACTTTAATCCAAAGCTGACAGAATTTGAGGAAAAATTAAGATTAGATAAATGATTATTCATTTGTTTCCCGTCACATCCGGTTGTGGTTCGGATTACAAACAAGCTAGTGACCCCTTGACTCTACCACTTGAAATCAGACTTATAAATTAAACAATTGGGGAGTATTTGATCCAGTTTTATCGAATGCAACTTGTTGGCTTCACTACTGCATTAGCCTTTCTGAATGTTTTTTAACCTCATACAGTGCCGATAAAGATAGGTAACACGACCAGTTTTTGTGGATACAGCTTTATGATACATTGAGCTCTTTGATATTCATCTTATTTATAACTATATCAGTCTAATTATAAAAGTTCTTTGATAAAACCAACATGATGTAACTTTGACAAGTTATGAGATTTTAATTTTATTAAGCATTAACATTATAGAACATGGGCTAAAGTTCTACGAAAGAAAATGCCTAAGTTTAGAAGATTAACCTCGACATTTGAAGTGGTTAAAATTTTATTTGTGCATCATGAAGAGAATATTTTCTTAAGCTACATAAACTCCACAGTCACATTTATAGTAATATGGGTGACCTGGCGGCCGGGGTTCAAGCCTCGGTCCCGGCAAAGATTTATCTGATTACCAAACCCTTCCTTCACCTCTGACAAGACATCTTGTGAATGTGGGGAATGACAGGCCTCCACCGTGGTTCGGATTCTACGTTAAACTGTAAGTCCTTCATTTCATCTCGCAATCACCCTACCATTACACATTAGCGTAAGTGCTTATAACCCGAACGGGTAGTAAGACGCGGTGCTAATAATAATATAGTATTATTATCGTTTTTCTTGACCCAATCTTTAAAGGTTTCAGTATCTATTGGTAATTTTTTATTTAATTTAGGATGTTAAATCTCAAATTTTTGCAAGTAGATATTAATTCTTCTTACATTAAGTATAGAGGCACACAATTATTATTTTCCTCATGGGCAATGCACGCTCTCCTAGTTGAAACAAATAATCAAACCACCAGTCAAAGTAATCTCATATTTTAAGGTTAACGAAATATACAATGTAAAAACAAAATCTTTGATTATAGATGGCGTTTAAACTTTTTATTTTATTTTACACAAACACATTTCTTGTTCAATAAAAAGTGCTAGAAACGTGTACCTAGAAATTAGAACAAAGTAGAGCTTGATATAAGAAGTGTACAATTTACATTGGTAGGATAGATGTGAAATTCATCTTATTTTGGAATCGCACATTAAAATAGATTTATAAAAAAATTGATTAATTTATAGTCTATTGTATTTTTAAATATTAACTAATAAACTAGTTTGATAATTTATTATTAATAAGTAGATTAATTTAGTTATATGTATCTTTTGTATCAGGGTAAATGAAAATATTCCATATTTTACCTATCCTGATTAAATCAAAAAATAATTAACTATCATTAGAGAGAGTTCATTATTATTTTGTTTTACTATCTCTAATGATAGTTAATTAACCTTTAAAAAGAGCTGGGACAGAAACAAATATTGAATAGTCGAAGGCGAAATGGGTGGGGGTGGGGCGTGATTTTGAGAGAACTTGACAATGTTATTACATGTAATGTTTCTAAAAACTGTTTACACCACACAAACAAATCCACAGCTGATTATTGCAACAGGATCTTTAATAATATAATTAAATGCATGAGCATGACTACTATGGTAGTAAAGCTAGGTAAAGTTAAAGCAAGTCGAATAATCTATAACAGACGTGTCAAATTTCTTTGATCATAAGGGCGGTATTAAACTGAACATTAAAAATACTAAAGAAAGGCTGTCCAAGCTGTGACAGTTACATGCGACTGCGGATGGAGTCGCGTGGCTACGGCCGCAACGATTCTTGAAACACTGGTCACATACAACAGCCGCATGGGGTGTTTTCCAAGACGCGACTTCAGCCGCAGACGCCAGTAGATTTCTAGATGAGTGCAGAGGCAGATTAAGCCGATTGTAGGCCTCTGGCGGTAAAAATTTGAGGCCCTTAGACCCAAGCCCCAAAACAAAACAAAATTGTGGAAGAAAGTGATGACTTTTTCGTAAAGATTCCAGTATTCGATTTTTAATAAGTTGCTTAAACCAGCAATATGTAGCTAATAATAAACTCAAACGTTTCAAGAAAAATCAGAAATGTATTCAAAAGATTTAAAAGCATGGTACCTAAGTTATCTGAGTGCTTAAAAAAGGTTTTCTATATATTTTTTATTTTTATTATTTAGCTACGCATCTTACTACCCGTTTAGGTTATACGCTTTAAGTACTAACTACGCTAATGGATTATGAATTGGGAAGGTTGAATTAGAGGAAGTGAACCCGCATGTGCGTGGAGGGAGAGTGGAAAACCATTTAGGAAAAGCCACCCCCCAGTTCACCCGACCGAAATTCGAACCGTCATCAACAGTCGAGCTCAACACGGCTAGCGCGTTAGCCAACTATGCCACCGATGCGGGTGTTTTCTATATGAATTCGCGTCTTGATTTCTCTCTGTCAATTTTATCAATTATTTTTACAGTATCTATTTCGTCAAAAAATTTCCTTGTTCGATGTATAATATGGACATGTTCAAGCTGTCCCCTCTCATCGTAATCCTTAAATAGTTTCTAACGCATTTTAAAACTGAAAAAGATCTTTCACCTGTTGCATTTGATATCGGTATTGTTAAAAAATATTTTCAAAATAACCTTTATGTTAGGAAAAGTTGAAGACATTTCTGATGCTGTTTTGATGGTATCTTTTTTTTTATATATAGAAATGGTAAGAACTGATCAGTTCATTGTCAAAATTAGAAATATCAATGCTATTTTTGTAAAAATCCTTCAATTTTAAAAAATCACGTTCTCATTTGCTTCATTTGGTAATCTTTGAATACCATAAAATGTTTTATAGCAGCTACATATGCAAGGCCGTAGCCGGGGGGGAGTGTGTGTGTAACCAAGTATGGATGTGAGTAAATATGTCACATCTCGGGTGAACCCAACACAGTAAGACAAAGCATGAAACGCGGGCCCAAAGGATGCATCTAAGCAGGACACAATTCTGGCAACAAAATGTTTTGTTTGTTCCTGTTAAACGTTGTCTTGTTTAATTGCATTACTTGTCCTGTTGGATTGCTTATAAATTGAACAATAAAACTCCTCGTGCCTCAGAAACCGAGCGTTTCCCCACCCATGTATGTAGTCACTTTGCTTACCGTTTCGTGGATGGGGGTACGGCCATGGAATATTTGACATCAAGTAAAATACATCCTTTATATAAAACAAGAGTTCAAGGCAATTTGTTTGCGTATTTAAATCACGGGAATAGTTCATGGCAAGCTGCGCATTTTTATTTACTACATTCGAATATTTTTTTTAACATCCGTCTTACTATCTGTTCGAATTATGCGCTAATAACACTAATGGTTTTAAAGATTGGGAAGGCTATATTTAGAACGAGTGTACCTACATTTGCGTGGATGGAGAATACAATTTGTTGTTGTTGAAAACTACCCTCAGTACACCTGACCAAGATTCGAACATTGATCTCTCAGTCATCGACAGTAGCTCACTAGACCATACGGCCACCGAAGCGGGTTTGACGACATTACTCCCTGAAGTATTGAACACAACAGCTATTTTTCTACCTTGTAGCCCTGGCGAGATAATCGTTCAATTGGCTGTAATGCCAGGCCTCCACCGTGGTTCGGATCCCACGTTAAACTGTAGGTCCTCCATTTCATCTCACATTCACCCTACCATTACACATTAGCGTAAGTGCGTACAACCCGAACGGGTAGTAAGACGCGGTGATAATAATAATAGGCTCTACACTAATGTCTTGGATAGGAGACTGCGTCAAGACAGTCCATTTTAAAAAGGGTCGAAGTTTGACCTCGTTGATGGAAGCATGGACCTTGATTCTTGGACTCTTTCCTGCTTACATTTATTTTAATATGTACTTGTGTCATTTTAGCGTAAGACCAAGTGGAAACCGACCAAAATAATAAATAATCCACGGACGGACTTTGTCTCCAATCAAACACTGTCCAAAGTAGGACTAGATAAGCATTGGCCAGAGAAGGTGATCCAGATTGTTACTATCTTGTTCTTTGTTGACAGCATCGGTCAATCATGAGGTTTAGTTTCAATAGTAATATTATGGATGAGAACCGAACATTACATTTCCGGTACTAAAATGTGTCGTGCTAGACTAGAGTCACCTGAGAATGCAATTGTTCCAACGCCAAAATTGTCAAATTTGAGATGTTTGGTGTTTACGTTTATTTAGAATGCACATAATTCACCTGCGGTTAAATTGAGACCACTATATGGTTACTTAAGAAGATACAAACTTGAGTTGCCATCTAGTAGCATTGGTTTTATACAAAAGGTCAAACTTCAATGCTCTTTTACAAAAAAGTGAAAACTTGGACATAGAACACTCGCATTCTCGGGTGACGTAATGTCAGTCGGGTTCTAAATGAGCACGTGTGGTTGATTAGGTCGACAGGGAGGAAAGGGAGAGAGCTGCCATTGGTTGTTTCATCGTGCTCTCTCATAGTGTTAAAATTCTTACTGAACTTGCAATGTGACTTGATATTAATAATATACTATTTTAATAGTTGTATGGGTTTTAACGTCCTTTTCAAAAGTCTAGCCCCATGGATTAAAAAAAGAAATGAAAACATAAATTTGGCTAGTTTTGTTTTCCGAGGTGACGAGTCCATTCACCGTCTGACCTAAACCTCAACAATGAAAAGCAGAAATATTACATCGTCTTGCTATTCATTTTATATTATTCTGATGGTCTGAAAGAAAAGTAAGTTTATGGGAAGGACGCGAGATTAACTAGAGATAGACTTCATAGAGACGGGACACGCGAGTGGAGGGGGATCCTTGGCCGGGGCACACGTGCGGAGGGGGATCCTTTGTAATATCACCTACTCACTTTATTATATTATTGTGAAGGGTTAGTTGAATATTTGTATTAATTTGTTACCAAACTATAGCTTTATTTGAGTTATACCTAGAAGGTCCTTGATTGATTTCCAAACTCCAAGTAAACTATTTGTGTGTTTGTCGATAGCTTGGTCGAGTCTATCAGCGACAGGAATGCATGTCGCAGCTAGATGCCAGATCTGATTTTACTACCCTCCATTCGCCAAACCATAAAAATTATGATCCCGCAAGACCGTTGTGTTTGTTTGATGTCACTTTTAGCACTCAAAACTTTCACAACAAACCTTTTTTTTTTTTAACAGTTTTTCCATTAATACGAACTTATGAAAATAATAGCTTGTCGCACACCTAATCGGATCGGAACCGAATGCGTCGGCAATTATAAGGGGATTATATTCATTTAATTGGAGGCCCGCACAGTTGATCGGATCTGATCGGAAACGTTCGGAACGGAACGAATCGCTTTTCCACGGAGGGAATATTTTGACGGATTCCGAAGTTGTTCCAAAGCTATGCGCGGCTATAGTCTACAACTGTTGGTTTTTGCTTCCTCTCGCCGGAGATTATTGCTTAGTTAAATATATCTTTGGATGAAAAATAAACCAATTTGGTTCATCTATAGCCTGTGATTTATGACTGGTAACAACCATCATTACCTTCCCACAAGTTTAATACAAAACATAGGAGGGACTATTTAGTGAAAGGATACCATTGAAAATCCGTTCAGTAGCGAATCAGAGCATAGACTTCCACGTGGCTTTGTTTACATCAGGTCTCAGCTTACTATGAATCAATAATAATATAGCTGTAAGTTACTACCACACCTACGACGAATGGACTACAGATGTTTTTTCTCGAACGTAAATAAGACGGTTCTAGTTCCGGTAGATAATATTCCAATCATTGGAAACTGGCCAATGATCGACTGTAGATAGGAACTGAGCTTCGCACTCGCTTTGAAAGGGTTCGTGTGAAGCTCGTGTCATTTGAGCTACTGGGCCAAGGTCACAAAATGGCGCCAGACAGTCTGGCATAGAGAGAGGTCATATTATTGTGCTGTTTATCATAAGTTGGAATTCTATCTCGCCACTTACTACCTTCCTGGTTCCAAGCCCGACTAGGGAGAGTAGGTGATGTTAAAAGCATATTTTGTACCACACTTTGATATTTGGCACTCAGAAATCTTCTATAGAGAAGAGGGTGGACAATTAAGGGTGTGTCCAGAATTAAATTTCGAAAACGGGTGAGGGGGGGGGGGTGAGGGTATTAGAGGGAACATCTCCAACCACTGGAAGCGAAGACAATTTATGAATATTAAATCCTCCAAGATGGTATTTATATTTGTTTTATGGTAACTGAGGGCAGCAATATTGTTAATGTAAATGACCTTAGATACAATATATTAAAGCTATTTTTCTATTTTGTAACTTTTATAGCACTTTTAACGCGTGTATAATAGTAAGCTTACCATAATATTTACCCCACAAACTGGGACACTTTATTGTTTTATTCAGAGAGAGAACCTTATTTGTGTAGGGGTAGCAGTCTGTTTGAAAAAGGATTTTTTTCCTCCGACCCAAAAAGGGAGTTCAAGGACTCTTTCCAATAAAATATCACAGGAAAAAATGATCCACAAATAAAAACTATTCAGATGGGTCTTTCCTTTGTAGCGCAGGGGTGGAAATGATTCTAGAAGTTTTCAGGGTAGTCCTTGTACGGGCTTTTTTTCCCCCACTAGTTTATTCTAGAAGCTATTTAAAGTAGATATTCTTCCCCTGTTTTTTTTTATTTAAATGGATGCTCTAAAAGTTAATTATAATGATCTTTGCTTGAAGATTTTGTAAAAATTACAAACCCCTAGAAGCTATTTAGAATAGTCATAATTGTGCAAATGTTTGAAAATAATATGCATTTTTAAGTTATTTGGAATGGTACTCTCCCAGTCAGTGGCGCCGCGTCAGGGCAAGCAAGGCAAGCACTGCTTGCCTTTGATTGAAGATAAGTAATTATTTTATTTTATTTTTGACAATTACTCTTCAAGCACCAATGTGTTTGAAAGTAATTTTCTCACACATGCCAGTGACCGTAACATGCATGCAAGACGCGCACTAGTCTATTATATGGTGGTTGAAAGTCTATATCTTTCAGTCTTTCATTCCATAGTGTAGTTCTTATTTGTAACGTCGTAGATTTAGGAGGCCGAGAAGGGGAAGAGCGGTGGGACTGATCTCGGCAACATCATCACCAGTTGAAAGATCATTTTCAACATTAAAAATAGTAAAAACATATTCCAGAAATACTATGAGACAAAATACACTTTCTGGTATGGTACTTATTTCAATTGAAAACGGTCTGCTTTTTAAATTGAAGCAAGGACTAGACTTCCATGAAAAGGTCATAGCAGAGTTCTTAAAAAAAGGAAACTTACAAACAACAGAAAAAAAAAATATGGTGAGTAAAAGATCAGTGATAAAGGCCTACATATATAAAAATTCATTTATTATCTAAAACTAATCAAATACACCAAATATGCTGCAGGGTGCAATAAAATTGAAAATATAAAAAATATATAATTTTTTATAACTTATGTATATATAACAATAATTAATTAACACACAATATAGTCAACATTTAAATATAAACATAGGATATTTTATGTATACGTAATTAATTGGTCAGCTTTAGGGAAGCGGAACAGAGGTGGGAGACAGGGGAATTTCTCCTCACTTGTTAAAATAGAGGGGTGCAAGATATGTTCTATCCTCGTACCCCCACATCCTCTTGGATATGTGCTATATATATATTATAATGTGCCTTAAGTAAATAACGGAACAGAAGGTCGCCCAAACCCACAATTATCATAAAAAATAACACCTCCAAATAGCTTCGTGAAGCATATAATATTTAAAAAAATTCCATAGGGGGACCCTGGACCTCCTCCGCAACCCCCTTCCCAGCTTGCCTAAGAATTTTGGTCAAAGACACTACTGCTCTCTGTAAATTTTTGAAAATTGGATACCTCTGGGAAAGTGGTTCTCGAAGCCTGAGTTGTGACCCAAATGAAGGTTGCAAGGATGTTCTTGAGAGTAGCGTGAAGGACTTGAATTCTTACCCAAAAATTATAAAATATTAGTTACTAACACATCCTCTAACTTGGACTATTATGAATATTACTGCAGTACTGCCAGTAGGAATTATTGAACCAACCTTTTGAAAGTGTCTTTTACTCAGAAATATAGACTCGGATCAAGGACAAACACATTCTGACCCATGAAGCTGAAAAAGTGCTTTTCCATCTTTTGACTTCGTCTGAGTGTACCACCCATGTTTAATTATCGTTATATTAAATTATTTTGTCTATGATTAAAAATTTAACACATAAAAGTTTAGGTTAGGTTAAATTGGGTTGGGAATGGGTCATAATAAAGATGGAGCTCTATACGAGCAAAATGTTGAATAAAACATACAGTTCACATGGAGTGAAAACAGGCCCTTTCTTAACAAGCTCCATGTTTTTAGTTGGAAATTTGTGGGCAATATTGTGCTTTGTCGCATTCATTTGTTGGGTGCACTCATTCTGCTCTCTTTTCTCATTTGGATGAGTTACCTCCTTTATACTTTATCTGTTAAATATCCACTATACTATTGCACTTATTTCAGAACTGATTAAACTGTAATTTAAAATTTGTTAAAATACTCTTTTTTTCCCTGATGACTTTTCCATATTCTCCAGTTTTATCCGAATTTTTGCCAATCCAAACAAGTTTCATTCTCAATTAACTTGGATCAGTGAGGTTATACTGAAGTACAATCAAATAAATGGCAAGTTGTAGTAAACATTAGAAAACCATATTATTTTCTATTCATATGCTAAATAAATACAAAACATGTGTATTGCATCAATTGAATCCTTAAACAGGCACAATTATAGGCACATAAATTTAAATTTAAATTGTGTAGGTATCGCATATATTAAATCCTTAATAAGGCTTTGTTATACTAATTTTAATTAAAGTTTATAGATTTATCATAATTTGAATCCTTAAATAGACATACTGGTGGTTGAATGTTATACAAATCTATATTCAAATTTGTAGAGATCGCACATTTATCGAACACATTTTTAAACTTTTAAATACAAAAAAGGGGTGTAGTCCCAATTTTAGCAGTGCCGAAGTTCTTTATTTGTGGTGCTGGGGGGGAGGGGACAAGATGGCTGGTGTATGCAAACACAATCGGTAGGCCTATAAATGCATGCTTGCTTGTGTCTGTCTTTTTTTATGGGTTAAAGGGACATCTATTGTAACTATCGTTAGTTTAATTAACTTTTAATTAGGTACCATTAATTGGAAAGACAAGTTTCTTACATCCACACCCTTGAACCCAGTGCTGGAGCTTTGCTCTGCTCCGGCTCCACTACACTCCTGTGTATGAAATATTAAAGAGGATATACAATTGTATTTCCTTCAAACTATGGAACAATGTTTTTATATTGTGTTTGTCCACATACTTCTGTAGGGCCTAAAAGATTGGTCAATTTGGTTTTAATTTGATATTCATAATGTTTTCTATTAATGTGGCCATACAAAAATAACATTGATGAGGGCACTATGGCTTAGTAATAAAAATCAGATTTTATCGATAACAAAAGTAACAAGTATGTTATTTATATTTGAAAACATATGGCACAATATTTGGTCTGGAGAGTATAAATAAAATTATTTTAAAAATATTATATAAATAGCGGTATATTCCATTCACGGTAGGAATTGACTTCTGAAAGGCCTTTTTCCCTACCATAAATCTACTATATAGTAGGATATTGGTAGGAAAAAAGACCTTTCAGAGAGTAATTCCTACCCTGAATGGAATATATATATTCCGTCTATAGTTATTAGGCTATGTCACGCCATTAGGGAGAAAGGGACCAATTTAAAGATAAGGAATGAAAATACATAATTTTCAATCAATTCATTTCCCAAAGTGTAAAATGGACCAATTTAAAGAAAAGGAATGAAAATACATAATTTTCAATCAATTCATTTCCCAAAGTGTAAAATTTTTAAATAAGTGTTTAACTTTATGTAAATTTTAAATAATTTATTTTAAATATTTCACATCACATGATTTAAATGTATTATGTACTCATTAATTTTTTTGTCAAAATTTTTACAGGTATATACATACTTTGTCTAAATGCTTTATGAATTCATGAAAAGGAAATTTTGTAATAAATTAGAATGATTATTAAGGTTTACGAGTTTAATTTTTATTAACAAGAGTCACTTTAACACACAACAGTTGCATCAAAGACCATATGAGCTGGTGTTTTTAAATTAATTTTTTTACCTCGGTTCTTCTAAATGTGGTCAGCGTTGTAAATATCAGAATATAGTAGCCTAATACCACATAAATAAAACTTTACTCTCTCTTTCAAATGAATATCTCCAATATTAAATTAATAAAAATAACTAAAGCACAAAATTTGTTATTATTTTTTGTGAAAGACCTTCCCCCCCCCCCCCCCTCCCCCCCTCCCCCCAAAAAAATCCTTTGTTCAAACCCTTGAATCCTCTGAGTGGACCTAAAGAGAGGAACAAAATATTAAGTCTACAAAGTTTAAATAGTTATTGTACCACATCGACAATATAAAACTTCATACAGAGCACGGAAATATACTTTTGATGATATTAATTTGATTATAAATTCACTGGATTTGGAAAAGTTTGCTATTTAAACTCTCTCTGAAAGGAATAAGAACACTCTTGTGCTAAATATACCAACTATGCATAATATTAAGAGAAAATTCACCCACAATGACGCACAAACTAAACATCAAAATCGTCTGGTCTGGTTTTAACTCCAGGCTGGATATACTGAGGGGCTTATTTTAATTAATGGTTTTCCATTATTCCTTCACACAAATATGGGTACAATTTTTCTAAATTACAGCCTCCCTATTTTTAGCTCACTTGTGTAAATATGCTCTAAACCTGGAAGGATGGTGAGATGCGGCGCAAAAATATATAAGTTAGAATCTTATAATAACAAATTTAACATTCATAGATTAGGGAGGCTTTTAATATAAATACAATTTGAAATGTGAAAAACTGGTTTCAGGCATGTAATCGGGGGCAGGGGAGCTGGTGGGGTTGAAGGTGCTTCCCCCCTCCCCCTAAAATCTAAACAAAAATTAAAAATTATTATATAAAGAATTCCTATTTAAAAAATACAGTAATAAATAATTTCACTTTGTTAACTGGACTAAACATCGTGAATAATTAGATCTAATATACTCGGGAATTTATCCACACATGGAGATACAAATATGTCAAAATTCCTTTAAAAATATACTACAGTTGACCCATGCTTGCGTTCATTATTAATTAATATACTTTAATGATTTTTTTTTTAATAATAGAAAATTTAGTTTTTATAAAAATGTATGTAACATTTGTATATTTTCTATTAATAGTCATAAAAAGTATATTAATATTAGTGAAAGCAAGAATGGGTTGACTTCAATATATTTCTGTATGCAATTTTTATACATTTTACTCTTCATGCAGGTCAGATTCTCTCCTCCCCAAGTTGTTTAGTCTTGAGATGACCCTCAGCTTTGAACAATATTTTAAATAAAATTCTTGATACGTGCTTGACTGGTTCTTTGTATATGCTAATGGGCCAGTCATTAAGTTGTAATTGTTCTGTTTATGTATATTTTTAGCACTGCGTCTTACGATATGTTCTGGTCATATGCTTATGTACTAATTACGCTAATGGATTTAGGGACTAGGAAGGATATATTTAGGGAAAGTGTCCCATCATTTGCGTGGAGGTAGGGGGTGAAACCATTTAGGAAAAACCACGCTCAGTACAGCCTACCGAGATTCAAACCTTTATCTCCTTATCAGCAGCAGTTGCGAGTTGGTAGTGGCCATCAAGGCATGTATTTTTATGTAATATTATTATGTTTAGTAGTGTAAGATCTTTATATTAATATTGGTTGTGAGAGAGCTGGTACCCCACATCTGGCACACATACCTGTTGTAATGTCTAATGAATACTTTGTTGCAGGAGTATGAATAATCGACTCTCAGCCTTCCTCGAACCAGAGCTCCTTCAGCAGGGTGGGTGCCATTTCTTGGCCCCTAGCTGCATAAAGTTTACCTACTGTGACGAGTTTAGAGAGGCTGAATAGGTCACTGGTATTTCAAATCTACACTTGACACTGGGCCATACGACAGCAGCACTGGCAACCAGGTAACTTAATTATGGGCTTTGAGAGGCTGACTAGATCACTGAACTTTTAGATACAAGCTAAACATCGGGACAAAAGCTAAATTTATTTCAGACCTGGACAGGCAGGAGGATAGCTAAACTGGTAGAGCACTACTTATTCCATTAAATGAAAGATTTGTGGATTGAAACCTCTCTCCAAGAACATTTTAAAAATAAATTGTATTAGTGAAGCTGAGGTTTTCTTACTAGACTGTAGGGCCTAAGCTATGTAGTTAATTTATAGGAAATACAGAGGTGAATGCAGTTAACAAAAAGTAAATATGGATACAAATAATGCACCAATAATGTGATTGGTCATTGGTGAGAATTTTGTAACTAGTTTATTTAGTTAAAGTTGCCAAAAATACATTACAATGCTTAAACTTCAATATACATTAATTTGAATCGAAGTTTGATCGATCATTACTTTCTCTCATGCTGATTCTATTGAATTTCATCGCAAATGTGAGACTGTCTCCTTCCTCAAAGTATCTTTGTGTTTCTTTTAACGCCATCCTTGCAGGCTGCTTCCACCAGTTATTGAAGTGATTGGGCTATAGAAAAATGAGCCCTGATTTATTCATTGTTTTCTAGAATAAAATATATTGTTTGAAAGAAGGTACAGGAAAGCTGGTTAGAAACATATAAAAGGAACTAACACAATAAGGCTTCTACAATGAAAAGAACACAGTTCATACTTTACATTGCTACCATTGGACAGAGAGGTAATTGCTGCCGAAGTTGATGGTACCCTAAAAAATTTGATACATAGAAAGAAACTTTGATGTATAAAAACAATCTTTTTTATACATATTGTGTAGTGTATTGTATTTAGAAATATTTCCTAATCAATGCACTCATTATAGGTGAATATGAATCACATTATGTAGGTCTAAAAATTATGTTAATAATGATTATTAAAAACTAACAAGGAAAAAAATGTGTTGAGCATACCTTAAAAAAACATGTACCTATAATAGTAATCAAATAGATTTACATTTGTGTGAAAAACTTTATAATATCTGCACAGAAAAATTTCTGAGGACTCAACATAAAAGTGTTCACTCTTATAAGTCCGCAAAATATATCGTCGGGAACATTTTCGGCGAATTGAAGACCATGACGTATTGTGTTAAACTTGATCAGGCAGCTGAACCTGATTTATAAAGGAGGTAAGGCTACTTGAGGAAAGGGGTGAGAGGAGTGTGGAGACAATACCACCCTGCTAGGTGACCCACCTACATCACAGTGACCTTGACCAAAAATTTCCTTCTTCCTCTTGTGACATCTCCATTCTATTTTTTATCACTGGCTTTTCTTAGACCATTGTCATTAGACCTATGGGGGGAAAATCTCTATTTGTTTTGAATTTTTTTTTTTCTCAATAGAAACAGTATTTCTCTCTCTCACCAATTTCTCTCACCAATACTTTGATACATAGAATTTCGATATAAATAAATTTGATATATGGAGGTCCCACTGTATATTCTTTGTTCGAGAGAGCCACGAATAATAATAATATTTAGCACCGCATCTTACTACCCGTTCGGGTTATACGCTTTAAGTACTAATTACTCTAATGGATTATGAATTGGGAAGGTTGAATTAGAGGAAGTGAACCCGCATTTGCGTGGAGGGAGAGTGAAAAACCATTTAGGAAAAACCACCCCCAGTTCACCCGACCGAGATTCGAACCTCGATCTCCCCGTCCTCAGCAGTCGAGCTCAACATGACAAGCACGTTAGCCAACTACACCACCGAGGCGAGTGAGCCACGAATACTAACCACACAAATTAATATCACTATGACCCAGGACTGGTAGGAGCTTATATATATATATTGGTTGTGAAGAATCTCATTACATTAATCTGGGATTCAAACTCCCATATGCGGGTTAACTAGGCAATATAAAATTATATATATATATATATATAATATATTATATTTATATATAATATAATATATATATATTATATATATATACACTATCCCTTCATGAAAATTTGAGCACATTTCTTCTAAATTTGACATTCTTCTTCCCTCCCCCTTTAGTTTGTACCGTAGCTACAGACTGGACCGTCACCAACAACTGTTTTCAACTTACCCTTTTGACAGAAAAGTCGAAGTCTCGTTGAAGATCAACTATTACACAACAAAAAGACTTTAGTGTACGTGCTGCAAGAAAACTGTGAAGTGAAAGTCAGATATCCTCACCCCTTCTCTGAACTAAGACACTCGTCCGACGCGCGGGAGTGCAGTTCAAAATAACCGTATCAGTGGGCCAGACGTCTGTTGCTACCCCCCCACCGCCCGTTGCTATGCGAGTGTGGACTGTGTTATAATTGTGTAGCGCCTCATGATTGGACGTCTATGACGACATTGTGTTGTAACTCTCTCCTTCCTGATTTTCCCCGCTGGGCAAAATCGAATATAAGCTTGTGTTTCAACGTAATCTTTACTCTTTGATGCCGATTAGGAATTAGCATAACTTGGGCAGATAGTAGGCCCCTAGGACCGTCTTATAAAATGTAAGCTATACTTATTGACAGGAGTTAATCGCCGACCATGGACTTTGAGTATGTTAGGTTGAGGTTCGAATCCTGGAGGAATTTTAGTTTGTTTAATGTAAATTAGGGAAAATAATCTTCGACCGTGAACTGTATATATTACAGGTCATGGTGCGAAGCTTGGAGAAGTTTACCAGATTAAGTGTTAACTAGGGAGATTGTTCTCGAACCATAAATATGGTTAAATTGAGGTCAGGGTTTAACTCTTGGAGAAATTTGGCAAGTTCGTTTCTTAACAAGAATATTAATACTTTGACTTTAAAAATAGTAACACTTAGGTCTTGGGTCAAATCCCGATGGAGTTTAAAGGGAAACTTGACTTTAACCTTTAGCCTTTGGATTCAGGTCAGGGTTCGAACCATTGTCGTATCAAATTATTGTATCTATATTATTGGTTAGTGTTAAGGTATTTGTAATGTTTACAGTCTATTGTATTTATTTCAGTTAGGTTAGTTTATTAGTTAACGGGAAATGTTAACATTAGATTATATGCATTGTTTTCAGTCAGATGTTTCCAAAGTTACACTTTATTTCTATGAGGTTCAAAACCCATTAAATGATAGTTTCATGGGAGATATTAACTTGACGATTTAAAGACTTGATATTTTCAAGGCAAGGTTTATTTGTAATTTTTTATTTTAAACATTTTCTCTTTTTCATCGTGGATTATTATATCCTATTGTATCTATATTTATAAGAGAATTAGTTTATCATTTATACATTAGCTTATATAAATATCAAAGTTTATTTTCCAATATTGTACTAATTATCCTACTCTGATTATTATCAAAATAAATGAGCCCTTGGGCTGTACTTGTTAACATTTGTTAGTTCTTGTCTAATCTCAGACTACCTTTTGGTTAGGTCCATTTGACCTAGCCTTAGCTTTTCTGGTAAGACAAGAGGCGAAGCTGGATGACATGGCCTCTCTGTGATTACCCCTTTTTTTGTAATTTAAAACCGCGCTCTCTGTGGCAACTTGTTGAACTTAGGTTATGGGACTAAGGGACGGATGGTAGCCGGAGAGGGCGACGGAACGGTTGAAGTTTAAATATGCAGATAGCCAAACTGGGTGATAAAACGTGGTGTACACTTTTTTTTTCTCTTAAATTTAGTTACTAGCCTAGTGTTTACACTAACAATTTTTACTATACTGAGACTACTACCAGCCTCGGTGGCGTAGTTGGCTAACGCGCTTGTCGTGTTAAGCTCGACTACTGAGGACGGGGAGATCGAGGTTCGAATCTCGGTCGGGTGAACTGGGGGTGGTTTTCCCTAAATGGTTTTCCACTCTCCCTCCACGCAAATGCGGGTTCACTCCCTCTAATTCAATCTTCCCAATTCCTAATCCATTAGAGTAATTAGTACTTAGAGCGTATAGCCCAAACGGGTAGTAAGACGCGGTGCTAAATATTATTATGCTGAGACTAAACAGATGACTGAAAAGAACCATCTTGGAGTTGTATCAATTCTGAATTTTAATACATGTTGGTCTAGGTAGAGTCAAAATCATTAAATTCATCATTTATTTTCAAATGAATGATTCATTGTTCATGAATCCTGAATAATAGCCACCCTATTTATATTCTCAAATGGCGGACTTTACCTAACTTAGCCTCTGACATATAAGGAATGGATTAATATCATGATCAAAATTGACACTTTTCCAGATTAATTATTCAGAATCTTTCAAAAGGATTTCATGGAATGTTAATAGTTTAAACTCATTTTGTGATTTTCACCAGTTAAAAACAATTGAACAAATGAGTAGGTGTGCCGCAAAACTGTACTTTTCCAAAAATTAAAAAAAAATTAGGTGGCCATTGATTGAGTTTCACTTGGTACTTCTGCTTATAATAAGATATATATATATATATATGGCCAAAACTGTATTGTTGCCTATTAGTTTTAACTTTAAAATATGACCTTATCTGCAAAACTGTCCTTTCCTTGCTCCCTGTTAGCTGCAAAACTTTCCTTTTCCATACCTATGGATTATTAACAAAACTTTCCTTTTCCAATATTCAATATGGCTATTAATGCTGTCATACATTTCAAAACTATCTTTTTTCTTGCTTGCATAGATTATGAGCTAATTGCCACTTTTTATTGCTTTTAATATATATTTTTGTATAGTTGGCTAGCTGTATTGATTCTAAATTCTTTTCTTCCTCAACTGCAAGTTTATTTGGCTTGAAATAACTAGTTTGTGCAGTAATAATTTTAGTTTGTTTGACAACAAAAATGATGGATAACGAAGAAAATAATGTAATTATTGAAGCTACACCAGAAAGAAGTAGAAAAAGAAAATGGTGTGAGAAAACATGGACCAGAGAAAGAGCTAAACAATCAAGGTAAGACCTAACCTAGAAACTTTAATGCTTGGCATAATAGGCCCATGCAGTAAATAACATTTGGCTTAGCCTATGTTTACATCTTATATTGTTTTCCTTATTATTTTCTTTTTTTTTTTGTCAGAGTATTGAACAAAACTGTATGTGTGATATGTTAGTTATAGTAGCATTTGTTTCAGACATAAATCGAGATCCTTGCCAAGAATTCCAAAATGTGGTCACAACACGAAGTCATTCAAATGCAGTACTATTGGCATGCAAGATATCCGGCGCTTCCATCAAGCTTTTTACGACAGTTCAACTAAAGTGGCTCAAGATTGTTTTATATTAAAGTATACTACTCAGAGTGCACTGAAAAGAACCTCTAGAGCAAAGTCTGCAAACAGTGCTCGGGAAACGTCAGCTAACAAATATTATATAAAAACTAAACAAGGATCAATCCAGGTATGTGCCCAAGCTTTCCTTTCAATATTAGGAATTTTAAAATGCAGTGTGCAAAACCTGTACAGGAAACATTTGAGCACAGGAGCTAGTCCTAAAGAAAAAAGCGAAGGGGACAGAGGCACTCAAAAGTAAAGCAAGGAAAAAATTAGTAAAAGAACTCGTGAAAGGATTGCAGCCAGTTGAAGAACATTATGCCAGGGGAAAGACTGTAGCATGAACATTAAAAAACTCTGGCGTGCTTAAACTACTCCCATGGTGTTGGAACATAAAGTGAAGTATCACTTCTTCAGAAATATTTTTAACTGTGACTTTAATTTTAGTTTTGGTACACCTGCCACCTGTCAGCAACTCAAAAACCAAATGAGATTTGCAGCTTTAAGTTGTAGAGACAATAATGATTTCATGATTAAATTTAAGGTTCATAAATTAAAAGCTACATCATTTTACCATCAGCTCCAGGAGAAACACAATGGAAAAAAACAGCTCTTTTCACATATCATTGCCAAAAGAATTTAGTTTTACTCGGTGCCAGACCAAGCTGCCTACTACAGTAGCAAGCTGTACATGTATAACTTCACAGTATGTCACGGACATTCCAAGTCGCCTCAAAACAAAGATTTTGTTACAATATATCACTGGCTTGAAAATGAACAATACAAGGGCTCAAATGAAATCACATCTGCTTTGCTTGATATGTTGAAAACCACAGATTTTTCTAGTGATGACATAGAGTATATTCTACTCTGCTCTGCTGGTTGCTCTGGGAAAAATAAGAATAGCACAGTCATTGGGCCAGTTTTGAAGTGGTTTATAGAGGAGTGTCCACAGAGAATAAAACAACTTGAATTTTTGTTTCCAGTGGTTGAACCCTCGTTCATACCACCTGATAGTCTTTGGAAGAATTGAAAAGTTAATAAGACGTAAACAGACAATTATCACCCCAAATGAATATATTGATATTTTTAGTTCATTTGGCAGAGTAAAGCACCTTGGCTCTGAAGTTCCTGTTTGTGATTGGAAGTCTGCTGTGAAAAATGTACTGAAGCCCACATAACAGTGGCACTTCAAGTTGTCAGTATGCAGGAGGATTATATTTACAAGGAATACAAATGGACAGGTGTGTGTGAGAGGAGAACTCCACTACAAAAGTAACATCGGAATCGACTTGACAATCCTAAAGATAGGAATGACTGTAGGCAACATGGTACCTGATCATCTGCTAAACAGAGTTCTCATAAAAGAAGCAAAACTAAAAAATGTGGATAAACTTCTATCTAAGCACTTTGGTGAAGGGTGGAAAGACATGGCTAACCTCAACTACTTTAAAACTGTGATTTATTCTCAATCTGAAGATGTACAGCATATCGAAGTGACCTAAGATGAAGACAACATTGAAGAAATAGATGATCTATTAATATAAATTAGCTTTATCGCTTTATTTGCAAATAAGTTTTTTTGCTTTAAGAAGCAAACAGACAATTGTAACCCCAAATGAATAGATTAATATCTCTGCAGATGTAAAGCAAATTGAAGTTGTAGTGACTAGGGATCCTTTGCGCCAGGAACTAATATGTATAGACATAGCACAAAGTGAACCAAAACGAATAAAACATTGAAGGAATAGGCAATCTTTTAATATAAATTTGTTTTAAAACTTGATTCACAAATTAGTCTTCTTTTGATTAAATAAATACTAATAATTTGATACGAATAGATTGTTGTACCTAACACTAAAGTTTAATTTTTAAACTGCCATATTCCTATGTGTGTACCTGCAAAACTGCCTATTTCCAGTGGAACACTGCAAAACTGTCCTTTTCCAAAATATATTTCTAATTATTATCCAAAAATTATTGTCAATATTTGTGAAATTTACCAACTCGACCCAGGTTGATATATATACTTTCATACCAGGTAAAAGTTTCATAAAAATCTCAACATAAATAAACATATTACAGGTTTTTTGATTTCCTCAAAACTATAATATAATGGATAAGGCAAGTTTTGCAACCCACCTACTCAAATACATACCATCCGAACATTAATAGACTAATGCTTTAAATAAATGAGTCTTTTTCCTGTTTTGATGGTATTAAAGTAGCCACATTCTTGTATTAGTAATGTCACATCAAATTACACAATAACATGTTACAGAGTGAATTAAGAATGGATTTTAGAGTGTTTATGGAATATTAACCTATCATAAGTCTACCTTTTCGCTTTAAAAATGAGATCTTTTTCTTCTCATACATACTCAAGGACTTATAACATTATTATAATTTACAATGACATAGGGTATTTTAGTTGAATGTGTCAAGATTACACTAATTCTTCCTACCTCTTGGGTCAAATATTAGAAGCCACTGTTTGATCTCTTATTGGTATGTTTTCAGGTTTTAGTTTGTACCAGTTTAAGCTTCTGACCACTTGTCTACCAGACGTTTGACTTCCCTGCCCTCAAAATGAAACTGGCAGATAATGAACTGCCACTCGGCTACAAGCTGCTCACGGCTGGGGTATCTGCTTGCATCGCTGACCTCGCAACTTTCCCTCTCGACACGGCAAAAGTTCGTCTGCAGGTGAATACAAGCTCCATTTTCACAAGTCTATTATAAAGGTGGTATAAAAGGTAAAACAAATCAGATAGTGAACTATGCCTCAGCTTGAAGCTGATATTTTTGGTGAGCTATGTAAAGTTTTTGAAATTTGAACAGTTGAGGGCTAATTATATTAAAACATGAAACCATGAATAAATGTCCCAATGGTAGGAATCAAAACATAATTTAAAAACAAATTTCAAAATTGTTTGAATCCTTGCTCCTAAAATACACCCACATTGACATGGACGTAAATGCCGTCATTAGCTGAAACCTGAAAAAGGTGAAACATTTTCACACACCTTATGAAAAATACTTAAGGTTTTTTTTAAAAAAATATTACGTAGATAGATTTTAAAAAAAGTAGTAAGGAAAGTTAATTAGGTGAACTGTGTAAGTTTGTCGCTCTAAAAGTGGTGTCACAGTTTTAAAAAGTTTGGTAAGCACCGATATAGATTACCTCCCATAGTCTCGGCAACTCCAACCTAGTGACAGCACCAAGATAGACATGGGCAGCACCAACAATACCAACACTTAAGAGGAGGTGGTGGTGGGCAGGGAGTCACACTCATCACATCACATAGCCAGGCCTCAATTTCTTCCTCCGCGACCCGCAAGGCTAGTGGTACAGCAGGGTCCTGCACTGATGGTGGAGTGATACATGGGGTCAACCCGTGTTCTCAAGTTCCTGACAACTGCTCACCAGAAAACAATTCTTAGAACAGAGCTGGCCATAGTTTAGGTGCACTTCTTTTTGCTAAGCATACAGCTGTGTTCTATAGCCCGCACCTGTGGGTGGGCGAAGATAGGTGTCAGTATCTTGTCAGGGACGATTAGGTGGAGGTGCAAATCATGGATGGGTGCATTTAGGCAAGTGTGTTTTTACTAAAACCATACAAATGCAAGCATCCTTCCTATAATTTCTAATTTATTGATTCTTACCACATTAGAATAAATATACTGATAGCCTGGACTGAATGGCTACCCACACTCTTACTTAACATAAATGTGACTCCATTTCCTTTAGGTTCTACCTTATTTATTCTTACCTCATTATAAAAAATAATGTGGAATGCTCAAAACGCGGAGCAAACAAATAAAATGGTTTCATCCCTAATTTGCTCACCATTACCTTCTAATTTATTAAAAATGTCCTAACTTGCAGAAAATAATATTAAAGCAATAGTTATTTTCTATCCTTTCGAGTACTACCTATTTATACAACCATTATTTAGTAACAACTAGCGGACATTATTTATTTAGTTATCGAATAAGTCTTTTTTTTATCACATAATCCTATTCAATTCTCTTAGAAATGACCAGATAACTTTCACTTCTTTTTCATAGTAAGAATTGCTGAAGTACCTCTAGCAAATTCCAGCTAATATGTAATAACTAACATGTTAACTATGTTAGAATTTTGGTAGGAGGTAACGCAAAATAAAAACTTTTGTGGTCAACATTGACAACATTTTGGGTAATTCCAGTGTCAATTAAATCATCTTTTGACGACCGTTTTAAGATTCAATTTGATGCTTCATTAAGGTTGCTATAGTTTTATTGTTTAGCCTACGGTGAACTACTAGTATTATCTTGCAAGAAAATGCAACCCCCCCCTTAATCTCTATAAGGTGAGAGAGGCAGTAAATTAGGTAAAGATTTACTTGGTTGAACATAACAATTTTATTTGGTCAAAAAACAACAACAATGTGGTGAAAACATTCAACACCGCGTGAAGCGCGCTTTTCCGTCCAACTCCGGAATCAATACTTTACAAGGAAAACAAATGTTACCTCCTCAAAACAAGTTACGTTACATAATAAACCTTACGTTACATAATAAACTTCATCAAAAGTTTCGGTCCGGGATCTCAGTGAAATGGTCTATGGTTTATAGTTCCTTGGTTATTTCGCTAAAATGATTAGTCCCTAAACTGGTTACTTTAACGTTATAGTTATCCACCCTAATATAAATATAACTTCCATACTGGCGCTCG
>CABEEJ010003693.1:38880-53556 GCA_901482245.1 Timema douglasi
AAAAAAAAAAAAAAAGATGATGATTCCCTTACTATACTGGATGATTCCGTTACCAAAATCTAAAGTTTCATTTTGTAACTTTTTTTTTTTCAAAGTACTTGAATTCATTTTCTATAAGTTGGTGTTTCAAGAACTATGTTATGTTTCAAAATTATTAGTATATGCCATTTTACAGAAATAAAAAATTAATTGATTGGTAACTCAGAATTTGGACATTTTAGAACACAACTGTCCCACAGACAAATATCTAAAATAACTTTTGAAGTGCCTTGTCCATGTTGCCACATAATTTGCCTTTTAATATAGTTTTATTATTTTATAAGTATTTATAATTTCTATCAGAAGTGAAAGTTGCATATCACATGACTAGACGTAGAAATACATGAAAGTAGATTAGGAACTTTTCTAGCTCTCAAATAAGGTTATTACTATAGAAATTGGACTGCAAGTTGTCCCCAGGGCCATAGCAAGGGGAGATTTGGGGGTTAAAACCCCACCTACCACTCCAATTGTTATATTAAAATTGTATTTATGTATCGTCTAAGCTAGTAACTTATTCAAGTGTTTAAAAATTCACAGCACCATTAGGTTGAATTTTGCTTTAGGTTTTCATCAAAGTAAAACGCCTTAAATACACTCGACAGATTTGAACCCCAACCACCCCGTCACCAGCAAACCAACCAAGTTAAGATTGACACCTTTGTCTGGGTCTCCACCGGTTAATACATTTATTACAACTAATAGTAATGGCGTCATTGCAAGTAACTACTGTACATACTGAATTGTTTGCTGCATGTCTTCTCTAGAACGGCTGCACATCGGATCTCTGACTGCATTGACTGATTCCACCACCTTGTCAGCCTCACCCAATAAATCATGGTCAGATTCCCCAGCCTCAGGTTCACTCGAGGTGCATCTATTAGGAACACATGTTTCACTGATGTACCAATATAAAGTTCGTTCACGGTAGGAGTTTACCTGTGAAAGGACTTTTTTCCCTACCAGAACTCTATTATATAGTAGGATATTGGTAAGAAAAAAGACCTTTCAGAGGTAAACTCCTACCGTGAATGAAGTATATGTATAATGTATTTTTCATCATGATTTGAAGCATGCATGTGAATAATTGCAGAAATTATAATTTCACATGCGCGTGAAGTTAAATTAAATGGGGATGAATGACATTCATTGGCATTGATTTCCATGACACAATTGTGAAAGATGGAATACAATTAAACGATGTTTTTATCCAGGTGTAAAGATTACACTGTATGTTTTTTCTAATATTAATGATCACTAAGGCCAGGTGCACACAGAATGACACAAAAGTTTCAAAAAACGATAAAATGAAACATTTTTGTGTCATTATGTTTCATCATGTGTCATTTCACTTTGAGTCTCTGCACACTAGATGGAAAAAAAAAGCTAAGGTATGCGACACATTTAAACAAAGCTGCTGTCTTCCCTACTCCCATGTTTCATCCAGTGTGTTCTCTTGTTTTGTGAAAAATACTCCACTGCGCAGATGCGAAGCCAGTGACTTTGTGCATATGACACTAGTTTCCTTTGAAGTTTTTAACCATGGTGGCCATTCTTGTTTTGTTTTAAGACTTTGTTACTTTTTAAACTTACTTGAGTGGAGTTTGTCAGGGAATTTATTCATTTCATTTACCTGCTTCGGGGGCCAAATGGTCTAAGGTGTCATTCTCATGTTAGAATGGACTGCCGATGACAGGGAAATGCGGGTACACTTTCTCTAAATTCAACCTTCCTCATACTTACTCATTAGAATAATTAGTATATATGTGTATAACCTGAACTGCTAGTAAGGTACGGTGCTAAAAAAATAAAAAAATAATAAAAAACTTGTTCAAGTTCTGTATGTACTTTTCCAAAGAACTGTTATCAATTCTTTTTTCATTGATAGGGTGAACCCGGTAACTATTACTTGATGCTTCATGCTTCAAGTCCTTACCCGGGTGTCTCCCAATATTGGAAATATATTTGAATTTTGAATCAAATATCACCCCTCTTCTCATGGAGTGAATTATTGGCTGCAGTTTCATAAACATTTTGAAACCCCTAATATTTATAATTTGAACATGACTGTTAGTTCTAGTTTGACTACTCCTTATATACTACCTCGCTGGTCTTTCTTGTTTGCTTTAGAGATAGTTTACCTTATAGATGACCTTGAGGTAGGGGTGTATGTCCTTGTCTATTCTTAGTCACTACCCTAATCCACCCCAACCCCATCTTCCTATACATGCTAAAGAAATAACGGTTTGTTTTGGTTACACTAGCATTCTATTAGCACAGTGTCGTCTTTGTTGCTTGCGGTCTTAAGTTCACCACTTCCCCCACTCCCTCCCAAAAAAGCTGTACCATTTCGCAAGCTTGGCTAATACAAGTACTCTACAGAGCCCTATTGTTACCTTGTTGAATAGAAAGAAATGAGTGAAAAACTTCTTTTAAGGATGATTGGTTAACAATAAAGGGTTTAAAAATTGGCTGTGGCTCTGAAGAGTGGATTGTGATAAAAGTAAAGAACATTGTTGTTTTTGGAAGCTAACTTTGGTATAAGTGACATGAAAGTATCTTCAATTAGATTTCATTCCAAGGGAAGGAAGCATATTGACAGTGAAAGCTGCAATTGGGAGCGAAAATATATTAAATTGGTCCCTGCAGCCAAAAATGCAGTGTCATCTGTGGGCCTACATGGTGAATGTGTACATTCTAGTATTATTGACTATGAAGTAGTTTTGAAATTGGAAACTAAACCTAGCTATTCTTCAAAGTTTCATTGTCAAAGATTGATTTCCTCATGCTGAAATATTGTAGGCTATTAATCAAATGAGGCAGTCTTCTGCCAGAAGTTTTTCTGATTGTGGTGATCTTTTCAAAGTAATGTTTTCTGATAGTAATATCGCCCAGATATCTTATTGTGTATGGATAGGTCCTGATAGTCATTAAAGATATTTAACATCTTGTTTTTTAGGTCATGCAACAGCTCAATATATAATGAACTTTATATCTGCACTAAAAAAAAAAAGGATTTGGATCTTTGAAAAAATGCTTCCATGTTTCCATGGATGGGCCATATGTAAACCTCAAATTTTTAAATTATCTCAAAAGTTACTTGAAGTAAGATTTTCCAAAAGATTCTGAGTTTCTGGAACTTGGAACTTGTTCTTTACACATTGTCCATGGTGCTTATAAAACTGCACAAACTAGCTCTAGTTGGGCTATTAACCAGATTTTTTGCTCAATATATTACTTTTTAAAATAGTTTCCAAAGAGACCTGCAGACTATCAAAGAATAACAGGATCATCTCTTTTCCCAATGAAGTTTTGTTCTATTAGATGGCTAGAGAACCCAAAGGTGTTGGAGAGAGTAATATCAATGTTGCCTTATTAAAAAAAAAGTAGGTTTATTCTTCAAATAATTTGTAACAAATAAACTGATAGAATAGTAGGAAAATAATAGAGAAGAAATAAAAGTAAAAACACTAATACTTATTCACACACAGTTCAATATTCTGATGTAAGTGGTCTTACTACTACTTTCTGAGGAATATGCTATAATAGCATTGAAATATTAAAGTTTGTGTAAATATGTGTTGGTGTTTTTACTTTCATTTGTACTCTATTATTTCACTACTAGTCTATTTTATTTATTCCAAATTGTTTTTGCTCATTGAACTTTATTTTATACATATTCTTCTAACAAGAATCCTCCAAAATCTGATAATTTTCAAACATTAAGCAACTTTGTGAAGGGTGAACTTTTGACAGCAAAATTTGGATTCATGCCATCAGTTTAACATGAGTTTGAGATATTTCTCACTATCAGAGCAACCAATCTCTATTGCCATTGTTTGTTTGCAGTTCTAAGTAAACTACTTGAGCATTTGATGAATGGAATGATAAAATGTAATGTAGCCTAATCCAGTAAATACTTTAATTTTCTTTTAAACCCTTGATTTGAAGAAACAGTCTTGATATGTAATCACTCCCTACTGTAGATAGTGGATTTGCAGCATCAACAGCTTTGAAAAGCATTAAAGACATCAAGATATACTTCAGTTCAGAGGTGATTGTCAAAAATTCCTAGTTTACCTCTGCAACAAGCCTTTACATAAGGTTCCTCTCTCCTACAAAATTGCCAAAGGCTCCATTTGTCTCTCTTGCAGTCATGATCAATCCGTTCTCTTAGGACCCATAGGATAACTTCTGCATTATAAGTCCTAGACAGGAAACAACCATATAGCATGCCAGCCGATGCTGTAAAAGGAGACTTCTTGTATTTTGTATCAATGCAAGAAGTAATTGACTACCTTAAAGGTTTCACTTCAAGTAGTGACTGGCTTGATAAAATATTTATGAATATTTTTTTCAAAGAAACTGTATCCCAAGAGCTGCAGTATTTTACTAAAAAAAATCCTTGTTCTCTTCCATAACAGTGCAGCCATTGGGCTAAGTTTTTCTGTAAATACAGAATGTCCGGCTGAAAACCTAAATGACCCAATTTATTGTTCAATGTGTAACTTATTAAATAGCTGCTGGAGGACTTTTAAATATGACCATTTCAAAGATGATGATTAATGCTATGAGGAATACATCAAGAATGAGGAAAGCTCTTTAAAAGAAGAAAAATATTGAAGTAGACTATGATCGAAAAAGAAAAACAGTATTGAACGTCATAAGGAAATTGAAAGTAAAAAAGAATAACAGTTTGGCAGAAAGTGAAGGAAGAGGAAGAAGTTTAAAAAATGAAAATAAAAAATTGCAAAAGTTTTGGAATTGAATGTTAATTTTTGTCTCCACCCTAAAAGTTTGTTTGAAGGTTTTTACTTGTTTGTTGTTTGTTTTACTTGTTAATTGTGTTAGGTAATTACATTCATCTTTGTTTCCTAGTAAGTTTTTCTTAGTGTTGTATTTGTTGTATATTTTTCACTGAAGATTCTGTATCTTTATTATAATACTATGTATTTATCAAATAAATTCATTATTTAAAAATATGGCTTGGTGTGGAAGGGATTGGCTTCCAGGGGGTGATGGCCATTCAAACGAGTGTGTGTGCGCATGTACGTGTTAGAGATGGCTCAAATCCAAGTTTTCTTGAATTCGAAACTTCTCTTTACCTTTTAATCTGAATCTTAAAAATTATAGTAGGCGTGTTTCAACTTTCTCATATGGGTAAGATTTTTTACTTTACTCCTGATTTTGTTCACATTTAGTAGTAAATTGATGGTCTGGCGTTTGGTTGTTAGGTTTTTTTTATCATTAAATTGGTCATAGCCACTTGTAGGCCTTGCCGTTATAATAGCTTAAAAAAATTAATTCAAACACATTTTAAAAATAAAAATAGAATGAATCTTAAATCTTCGAATATCCTTAATAATTCCAGAGTCTCATCCTTAGTTGGACTATATATTAGTATAGGGCAGTGATTCCCAACCTTTTTGTTTGGAGGAACCCTTGAAATATTTCGAAAAATCTCCAGGAACCTTTACCTGGCTGACATATAATAGATTCGACAGGGTTTAAATTAAACCAAGGCATGTAAAGCAGTTGGGCTAGTAGCAAATAATAATTTAATTATACTTTTGAATAAAATATTACACAAGTATTTACTGCCTGTTAATATTTAGCTTACTAATTAATATTACTGTTAAAAAAATAAACATTTTCAGTTTACATATGGCTTACTGGTTATAAACAAGCTTGGTGTATATATTTTGCAATTTTGTTTTGTTTGCAAGTTTCAATGGGACAAAAATTATACCAATTGTTTATTAATATGGGAAACTTGGGCTTACTTTTTTGAACACAACACTTAATTCGTGGTCACATCTTTGATAGGCACACACAAAGTTCTTTTTCTACAGACAACAGTCTATTCCTCTGTTTGGTTTTTATATTCGTTAAACACTAATATGTTTACAGCGTTCTGGGAGATCTTAGGAAACTTTGTTTTCACTGATATCCAAAATAGATCTAATGACAGTTTATTAAATTTAATTTTTAGGGTGCGATCATACTTCAGTTCAGTCACTTGTTCTCCTTCCTGCAGGCTGAGTAAATTTTCTGAACTGCTAGGAGAATCTGTGAAAGGGTTCCTGACCCAATCATACTCTTCCTTCCGATTACAAAGAAGGGAATTACTTGGCAATATTTTCAGCCAAAGATTCCATGTGGCCAGAAATTGGGGGCATAATGGCTTCACGGTGGTTGTCAGGACGATGAGAAAATAGGGGTAACATTTCAAAATTAGCCTTAGAAAGATATTTTTCCCAAACACCAATTTTATTTTTGAATGCTACAAGCTTGTCTGTAAACATCAAAATAGTTTTCTTGGGACCTTGCTTGTTGGTATTCAATTTATTTAAGTGTTCATAAATATCTGCCAGGTATACTAGTTTCAGGAGCCACGATTTGTCCTCAAGATAGTTGTAGGAATAAATTTTTTAATTTTCTCTGAAGAAAATCTGGAGCTGCCACTATCAAAGAGACATAAGACAATTGATGCGAGTAAGAAAACAAACATAGTAGGGTGGTCCGCACATGTCAGCCGTCTTAAGAAAATGCACCCTAAATCTCAAATTTCTTAAATAATAACTATCAACCAATATCTAACCGAGCTAAACTTTCAAAATGCTTCTTTGTTTTATTTATATATCACATTGAAACCTTAATATTTTAATTTATTAATTTACAATATATATATATATATATATATATATATATATACATTTTCAAAATGTATTAGAATTTTTTTACATGAACTTAACACAAAATAAAGCATGGCACTTATTTCTAAGAAAGTCTTTGCCATAAACAACTATAAACTTTAGCTACAAGAATATTTTTCAGTTTCGATGCAGTCAAATATTCTTCAAGTAAAAGTAAAAAGTTTCTTAAATATGATTTATGACTGACATAACCCTGCTTTCTATAATTTAATAATTTTGAAATAAGGATCGTTTGGTTTTAAGAGCCTTTTATACAAACTGAATTTAAAAAAAATACAATATACTTAAATTTCAAAATTCTAGTCCAGTAAACAACCCCAAGTTCCTACACTCTGAATGAGCAGTTTCTTTGTGACAGGTTTTACATTCTGACACACATTGTGTTTGTAACATATTTAATAATTTTGAAATAAGGATTGTTTGGTTTTAAGAGCCTTTTATACAAACTGAATTTAAAAAAAATACAATATACTTAAATTTCAAAATTTTAGTCCAGTAAACAACCCCAAGTTCCTACACTCTGAATGGGCAGTTTCTTTGCGACAGGTTTTACATTCTGTCACACATTGTGTTTGCAACATATTTAATGCAACTTTTAAATATTGCAGATGCATAACATTTTATGATCTTTTAGAATAAATTTAAAAATAGATTGATAAAGCCATTTTAGATACAAAATTAAAGCTTGTGGTGTGATGGGTGTGTTTTACTAAGTATAAGCCAACTCAGAAGTTAACTCTTATATCTAGAAACTATATTAAATTAAGGTACTATCTCCGTTTTCAAATATATGGCTCTAAAGCAGGTTCGCAAACTCACGGCATGCGAGCTGCATCCAGCCTACTAGACATACCTGACTTGCCTGCTTGTCTGCATTACTTTTATATTTATAGTTAGCCTGCAGTCAAATACGCACAGATAAAAAATAGTTTGATTTTAGTGTGCACATAATTTTGAACAACAAAATACACACAGGCCCATAGAAAAGTTTGAAATCTTTCTATGTATGTATTTTTTCACTTTGAATACATGACTGTGAGGTCCTTAAACATTTTTTAAAACACTGATTCAAGTATTTCATTGGAAAACATAAGTTTTTAAATATTCTAAATGTATTGTATTAAATACATCGCATAGATAGACTGATATTAGTGGGCATGCAGATTAAACGTCAGAATTGTCTTTTCTGGTGTTGGGGACGTCAGGGTTTGAATTCCAGCTGAATGTTCAGAGGGTGTTTTTTCATAGATATAAGACCAAATTCAAATGCGTTTACATTTTTTTTCTAAATTATATATTATTTATCCCCAACCCACAAGTGTCAAGAACATGAGTTGTCTGGACGGACAGTAAAACGCGCTGCAAAAATAAAAGTATATATTTAATTCAACCTGTTTTTATAGTCTGTGGCTCGCAACACGCTTAGAGTTTGTGAACCTGGCCCTTTAATTTTGAGACCACTGCTCTAAAGTATAGTTCACTGAGTGTTTTAACCTAAAATTGATTGAAGTTTTGTTTAAAGTTTTTGTTTAATTTAAAAGCAAGAGTTTGTTAAAGGCATTACTTCATTATGAAGGGTGTTAAAAGTCTGAAATCAAGTGAGTCTAAGCCTTCAAACAATAAATTGTCTAATTTATATATTAAACATTATTCTATTAAGACAATGCAACAATATATAATTATATATATGTGTGTGTGTACATTTACTTAGTGGTTATTACTAGTTAATATTTTTATTGAAATTGAGTACTTTACTATTATTAGAGCTTCCTGATTAGGTTTTCATATATTTTAAACTATATTTCCATGATTTTGGTGGTTTAAATCCTACAGTACCACAATACATACCTCCTTCAGAGTAACTAGACATGTTTAATAGAAAGAAAAATTACACAAAACTGTATTTTAGTATTATGTGACTTTGATCCTTTTAATATACTAGTACTCATAACTACCAGACATTTTCTAAGTATATATTTCTTGATTATAATATCTTGTTTATTTATCAACTCTCGTTGACAAGGAGATATAGAAATTATTTATGTTTTTCCAAATCCCTTGTTGCCATGGTATAAAATTATAAATACATTCAAAAAGGTTAGTATGCTAGCATTGTTACATCATTCCCTACTTTTAACTCTTCTCCTATTATTGATAGGTTCCAAATGCGGAGCAGTATAAAATAGGGTGGTGCTTGGCAATTGGCGGCCTGTGGGCCAGATATGGCCCATGAAGCACTTCCTTCTGGCCTGCAGGGCCACTGTCTTTTTGAAGCCTAACATACCTATTTTAATGAATAAAGCTACCAGGTTATTAAAAAGCAGACTCATTTACAATCATTATTATTTATATTCGTAAGTAAAATATTAATAAATTAAGAATTGATATAGATAGTGAGTACACATTTAAATCTAACGAGAAAAATTACATTTCTTTTTTTCCGCTATTTTGCAAAATTTGGGTGCTAGGCAATTTGTAGCGAGTCCTGAAGGTGCTCTTGGTTCAACTTGTTGTGGAGGTTTGTTTTGATGCTGTTCATTGCTGAGAATTATGCTTCACAGGCAAGATGTAAGCCCGAACACAGTCAACACATACAACATGATATCTCGAACATTTTCATGTCATAAAGTAGCCAAATTAAGCCAAAACTGCACCAAACTGTTACCTTTTTTTTAGTGGATATAAAATCTTGATGTGAAGTGGTCAGGGTTTTAGACCTTGAGCTCTCGACCATTTCATTTACATATATTCGTTTACCATTATTTATTTTGTTAATTTAATAACATTTTTAAAACCATTAAATTCACTATGGATATAATAGGCTTGCAAGTGCCCAATATTTATAATATTAAAGGACATTTAGTAACATTTATTTATCATTTTACCAAAATCCTTCCTTTAGTTTATTAGCAATCATGTTAATATAATCAAGATACTAATATTACATTATTGTTTTCTATTCAGTTAAGATTATTTTAATAAATGGCCTTCATTATCTTCAACCTATTATTCTTTTTTAGACATAATTTAATCTCTGTTATAATCAAATGTTTAATTATAAGAAAGTGTAGGGTTTAATGTTAATTATAAGTTGTCTAAATCTTAACCAAAGTTGTAAGCAATATATGTTAAATCTTCACAACTAAGAAAGAAAAGTCTCCTTGCTGATTTGGGTAAAAAAAAAAATGGGTGTTACATATTGTTTTCAATTTTTTTTATAGCTAAAATAATTACTGAATGCTGATATCGAGAATAGTTTTTAAAGCGGTTGGGATTTTGGTTTTATTTTGTGTCATTAGGGAAAACTTAATAGCTTTCACCATCTTTGCACAGGACAAAAAAAAAGCAAATTTACAATAAAAATACAAGTTAAATAATTCCATATAATTAAAAGAATAATAAAAAAGCTCACATTAATCACAGAAGAATTTTAGTAGCTAATAATTTAAATAGTAAATATTTATAAAAGTCACAACATGGCACCAAAAGTATTTTAATACAATAAAGTTATTTTTTATTATTATAACCTATTACAACCAAACACAACCTAATCCAAAACCATGAGTTAACAACCTATTTTTTTAATAAAATTAAGGTGACCTGGTGGTCTAGGGGTAAGGTGTCAGACTTCTATGCTAGCGGCCGGGGTTCAATCCTCGGTCCCGGCAAAAATTTATCTGATTACCAAACCCTTCCTTCACCTCTGACAAGACATCTTGTGAATGTGAGGAATGCCAGGTCTCCACCGTGGTTCGGATTCCACGTTAAACTGTAGGTCCTTCATTTCATCTCACAATCACCCTACCATTACACATTAGCGTAAGTGCGTATAACCCGAACGGGTAGTAATACACAGTGCTAATAATAATAATTTATGAAATTCAAGATCCTAAAATAGTTTGCACTAAAATACTGTATTTTAATTTTTTAAACTACATTATCTAAGATTATTTAAAAATTATAATTTGGTTATAATTGAAAATTTTCTTTTGTTGTTGTGTGTATAAATGATAAAAAATATTTAGGTTCTCATATTTCCTATAAAAAAGAAAAAATCCCACCCTCTTTGCATATTATTCTCTTATTTTGAGTACCAACAACTCTTATTTTTATTAATTTTAATATACTTGACACAACACTCATGAAAATAGGCTACTTGCTTTAAAGACTATAATATAATGAAACAATAATAGCAATGGTGTAGGTCTTTCAGCATAATCCTAATATTGACTATGTTACTGATAAAATTTAAAAAATGTTATGGCCTATTATGCTAATTTTTCATTAGCTTATTAACGAACTGTGTATTGTTATATAGGAAAAAAAAAGATGATATTTTAATAACCATGAATGGTTGTGTATTAACTTGAGTTGTACCTATTAATGTTATGTTATGCTATGTTTGTATAAGTTATGGTAAGACAATATTTAAACTACCGAACAATATATTATGTTAACATAATGATTAGGCTATTCATCACAACAAACAAATTTCATTGCTAGTTTTTGTCACAAGTGCATGGTGATACATTTTTTAAAAATTACATAGCAATAAGAAGAGTTTTTAGTTATATTCTTACAAGTTTAGTCACCTGAAGGAAATATATTCTAGATATTCTATAAATTTTGTAATTTTTTGGGATGGGATTTTAAAAACTTTCAGGTATTGTTTAAATAAGCCTAAAATGTTATACTATTTCAATTTTTTTTTAGTTTTATTAAATTTAAATTAACATTGGACCTTTCTAGACCATATTAATTGTTTTTATAAGTTATACTGTTTTGGACTGATTTTTTTCCAATCATCACGGGTGATACATGGCAAATTTGTGCATACCATAACTAGCCGACTTAGCTTATTTGTAAAATTGTCATCCTTTAGCTATTTTGATAATTTACTAAAAATGATGATGATAAAGCAGTCATGTCTTTTCTCTCGTGGAATAGCCCACATGCTTTCGAGTCCGTATCGGGTATGGTAGACATGCTTCTTTGAGTCCCTACTGTGTATGGAAAACGACATGCTTCTTTGAGTACCTGTTGGGTATGTAAAACGACATGCTTCTTCGAGTCCCTGTTGGGTATGGAAAAGACATGCTTCTTCGAGTACATGTTGGGTATGGAAAACGACATGCTTCTTCGAGTACATGTTGGGTATGGAAAACGACATGCTTCTTCGAGTACATGTTGGGTATGGAAAACGACATGCTTCTTTGAGTCCCTACTGTGTATGGAAGAGGACATGCTTCTTAAAGTTGGTTTAGTTGAACTTACTCAGAACTTTGCAATCAGGAAATCCTGGGAAAATTTATTTTAATTTCAGCATCTATGTATATTTTGTATCAATTTGAAAAGATTATTTTATTTTTTATCTGTTTTTATTTTGAATTTGGTGGACTGCACCATACTTTTATTGGTGCTTTTGGATTAGAAGTCTTAAAAGTCAATTTTACCCCACATATAACACCTAGCTTAGGTAGGCACTACAGCTCAACAGGCGTCACACCTCATAAGGCTTTCCGTATTATATTTTAAAAACAGTGAAAATGAGACAAGTAAAACCACTTACCAATTAAAAACAATACAACATTGAAAAATAAACATTTTATTATGTAAAACTATATCAATAATGTTGAAGCAAATAAGAAAGAGGAATTATTAGTTTTTCATACTATAAATATTAACAAACTCAAACGCTGTCTTCTCGCTGAACTCAAAAAAGGCAAGTGTAGACGATGTAAGTGGATTCTGAAATAACTTTTTCATGTATTGGGTTATCCTCTTTTGCATTTAGTCAACACATGTTTGAGTCAAGGTGTTTTTTCTAGAAGTTTGAAAACATCCACAATTGTTCCTATTCCAAAGGTGACTAGCAATAAAGCAGAAGAATATAGACCAGTTAATATGTTGTCTGTATGTGAAACAATATTAGAGTACATAGTGTATGATAAACTAATGTTATGTAAGCAAACCAACGTGATAATTAAATATCAATCGGCTTTAAAAAAAATCATGCGAGTCCAAATTACGATATGTCATCAATGAATGGTAAAATAACTTAGCACAGTTGCTGGTTATGTTAAATTCTATGTTCATAGACTTGAAACGAATATTTAAAACGATAGGTGTATTCATTTTCAAAAACTAGAATAATATGGATTTAAGGATGTATTGAATTGATCGTAGGATTATCTGGCAAGGATATCAAGTCACAAAATGTGTTGAAAAGTATTTCAACAAAGTTGCAAATGAGGTTGGTGTGCCACAAGGAAGGGTTTTTGGTCCACATTGGTTTGTAATTTATGTTAATAATCGCCCAACATTTTGGAAAGTTGTGGTATTAATTTATTTGCAGATGACACGTTGATTTATGTATCTGATTATGATCAAAACCTTGTTACAGTGATAATGAATAATGAACTTAGAACTGTAAATGAGTTGGACGATTGTTAACAAGGTTAAAATCAATACCTCACAAACAAGAGCCTGGTGCTTTAAACAAAAAGAAAATACTCGTCATTTCTATCTCAAAATAGTAAGTTAAGGTTAAGTGATTGACATCTGTTACTGTTTCCAGCCTATGATCCAGGTCAGTTTTCTTTGCAAGCCATATATTTTCCTCTACTGGCTGACTAGGCCTGTCCTAGCTTCATATGCCTTATAATCACACTTAAGACTAGGACAGGCACGACATATAATCACCGACCATTAATTTATCAATGTGAAAGGGTAAACCCACATTTAACTAATGATAACATTTTTGGTCATGCTGGGAATCGAACTCGGGACCCTGAGCTCGGCAGGCAGACACGTTACCGATTGAGCTAAGGTGTTGGATTGATTGAATGAGTGACATAATTTAATTACTTAGGTATAGTTATAGGTGGCTCATTAATTTGCATGTGTAAAACTACACTACAGATATATCAAGACTTCAAAAACTTCAGAACAGGACAAAGTGAATAAGCATTGATGTGATACTGAACCAGCTAGGCTGGATAGATTCAATAACAATGACTAAATTTAATGTGATGTGTTAATCTTCAAAATCTATAATAATCAGTCTGATGCCAAATTATTCAAGGGATAAGTTAGAAATATATGCAGATATTCATGAACATTATACTAGCCAAAATAATAACTGATACCACAACTTTTTCCCAAGAAGAGCTTCATGATATGCTCAAGGTGAGACTAAAAAAATATCTATTTAAGAAATGAGTGAAGCAAATGTTTTGAGTTCTTATAAACAGTAAAAATTAATATAGTTTGTTTGACTACTTTAGTTGTTTTGTTTCGAACATTCTTGTTTATGGAACAATATGTTTATTCATTTATTTTATGTATTTCTCTGTATATTGTTAGTATTTATTTCAATAATATAACTATACAATTATTATCCATTTTACATGAAATTAGTACTGATGAAACTTCAAATTTAAAGTGCCATATTTTTTATATTTGATCTTGCAACATGAGCATATAAGGTGGGAATTAAAGTATAAGGTGCATATAAAGATCCTACTTAGGTGTGTTACCTAGATGTATTGGTAATTTTGATTAAATTTCCTTTAAGATATTGATTTTTTTTCAAAATTAGCATTGTTGACTAGCCAACTTTTAGGTGCCACAATTTTTACATTTGAATCTGCGGCATAAGCGCAGATGGTGGCAATTACAGCAATTACCTTAAGATACTAATACTGGGCAGTCCTATAGAAATAGTACAGGCATACATGCAAAGAACTAGAGTGCTGTTACTTAGCGGTCATAGGGTTGCAAACTAACTGCGAAACTTAAACCCTACAAATTTAAAATGTTGACCCCATTTACATAATATATTTGCTAAGGGGTAATTTGACACACATGTATAAGTGATTATATTAAATTAGTTATATATATATATATATATATATATATA
>CABEEJ010003693.1:53574-77560 GCA_901482245.1 Timema douglasi
TATATATATATATATATATTATATGTATATATATATTATATATATTATATGTATATATATATTATATATATATATATTTTCCGTAAATAGCAGTTAGAAAAGTTATTAAAATAAGGGCAAATAACATTGATTTGTTTGTTTCATGAATTTGATTTTAAAAAAAGGGCCATGGATCTATTCTCACCTGGTCGTTTCAAATTTAGTGAAATTTTGCAAGCTATTGTATTGACATTATTTTTATTTTGTGTGGCGATTCCCTTTCTCCTGAGTTGCAGGATCTTGGAAAAATTATTAATCATGTTCGTTGAAGATTAAAAAAAAAATTATACTATTTACTTGATCTACTCTACATACCAATGAAACGCTATGATTTGTGGTAATGGGGAGTGAGTTCCTACATTTTTTGGGTCGGGGACCTGAGAGGATTTGATATTCTTTCTACCTTGATTAATTTTTGAATTGTGTAGAGATGGAAAGATACTTTTCCAATAAATTGTTTGCATTGAACACATCAATTTTCATTATAAAACTGTCTGGTATGAAATTGTGGACACGAGTTAAAGTGTGGTGATAGGGGACTCCCCTCCTCGCTATTTCATTTCCATATCACTGAGTTTATTTTAGATAGAATCATTGGCATAGAGAGAATTTAATTTTGGGGAGAAGTTTAAAATTTAAAAGTTTAGTCATGGTTACCTTATGTTAAAATCTACTAATTGTATTAAGTCTCCACACCTTACTCGCCATTTCAGGTTATATGCAATGGGCTAGCTATGCCAACATCTCAGGAATGAAAAATTTTGAATTTAGAGGAAGTATACCCACATTTGCTTGGAGGGATATTGGAAAACTGCTTAGGACAAATTACTCTCAGTACAGACTGGGATTTGAATCCCAATCTCGCCATCTTCGGGAGTCCAGTCTACTAAAAGAGTGACTCCTTGTTCTATGCGTGTCCAACCCGTGGTCCATGGCCCAGTTATTATGGCTCTCGAGTTTGTCTTGTGTGGCCTGTAGAAATAAACAAATTAGGCTAAGGGCACTTGTATAAAGCATGTACAAATGTGTTTATTAAAATTAGGTTTTTATTTTATTATATTAGGACTATGGGCTCTATAAATTTCATGAATGGGCTCTGGCCCACTCCTCAAGAACTTAAGTGGCCCTCGTTTGGGAAAGGTTGGACATGACTTTCTTAGACCACTCAACCACTCAAGTGGTTAGGATTTACTCTTAAATTCCTGCATGGTTAGAAATTAATTATTTAATATTTTCATACATAATAAAGGCTTTGTGACCAAACTATGAAGAGATTGATAATTTTCTTTCAGATGGATTGCTTGGAAAATGACACAATACTTAGTGAAGAAACATTTTAAATATTTTGAAAAAAGATCTGAAGGAAATTCTTTTGTTAATCGTAATTAAAAACTCAAGTATTTAAATCTTTGGGGTTTACAGTAAAAGCACATTTTTAGAATGAATGCAAATGACTCCAGACAACTTTTCTCTGCAGATATCGGGGTGCGAAATAAGATTAAAATAATGTATGGATATACTGATTTATTTATACACTAACTTTAAAAATTAAAGAATTAGGATATTGCTTTGGAGGGGGATGAGGGGTTGAACCCCATAAAACCTTCGTCTATCTATGCCCATGATGGAATGAGTGATGAATACCCCACATTGGTGTGCATAGATTTTGATATGTTTCTCCTTTTGTCCATTTTGTTGGTGAATTTGAGGTCAGCTTCAGAATCCTGGTTTAGTGTACTGATGGTTTTACAAACTTCCTCTAAATTAATTAATGACCATCCCATACCATAATGTTAAAATGAGAACCCGTGCATAAGATATATGATAATTATGGTTAAGTAAAAATAAACAATCAAACCCTGTATTGTGAGATTGCAAGGAATGTATAATATTCAAACCAATATGAGGATTATATATTTTTTATCACGTTAGAATATTGTTGTAACTGTGCAAGTTTTTTTTTTTACCTATTTGTACATTTTATGACTTAAATCATTTTAATGACTTTCAATTTGTAAACTAGCTTTGTTCTTTATTAATCTATTTTAATTTAAGTTGATTAATTTATAACAATATTCTTAATTGCTGTAATAGTGTTGCAAGCTGGTACTGTTTGTGTGTTGTCAGCTCCAAGGCGAAGGTCGCCCATTAGTGGCAATGGGAAATGGCAGCGCACTGTTAGTGCGAGGCTATGTGCCTCAATACCAAGGACTGGTGGGCACAATCGTCACCATTGCTCGCCAAGAAGGCCCCAGGTAAAACTAACAGTCTTCAAACAACTCATTGTTTGTAGCAGCAATCCTGTAAACTCCAAGACTCTCGAAACTATTCCCTCCCAAACATCAAAACTATAACTCATCAATTTAAATTTAATTGAAAAGTTCTTAAGTTTTTTCTAAATCTCAAAACTGGTAAGCATATTATGCCACAGGACATAGGTGTGCTGAGTAATATTAATACAACTTTATATTTTTTATTTGCACTTCCCACCCCTATTCCTCACCTTACCTACCAAGTAATTTATATACATGGCAGCCTTTCAGATAAACTAGACACACAACTTCCAAGTATGGCTTAGAAACTCCCATGTTCTATTTTGAATCTACTCTGAATCTAAAGCCACTCTCTTTAGTTGAATGCCCTGCTAGGGTTGCTTTGTTTTGTGCCAGGCATGTGATGAGCTTTGCTTACAGGAGTCTCTACAATGGCCTGTCCGCTGGGCTCCAGCGTCAGATGTGTTTTGCTTCTGTTCGTCTTGGCCTCTACGATACCTTCAAGAACATTTACCAGCAACTGATCGACGGTACGCTACATACGCCATGCCCCCCTCCGCCCCCCTTCTCCCCCAAAGCCTCACATGTACCAGATATTTAAAACATGTTGTGGCACAGTAAGCAGGATGAAATGAAAGATAAATATCAGTATCTTATTGCAAAAAATATAAAATTACAAGTTTAAACATCGCCTTACTTAAATAAAATCATATAATTCCATTTTTTGTTGTCAAAAATATCATATGAGCCTAATTTAAATTAATTTTATAATTTTTTATAATCCAAAAAATAAAGCACAATTGTTTCGTGACTCTCTCTCCCCAGTGAATACTGAGTCAGAAGCGCTGTGTCCAAAGCCCACTGATCTGACATGAGGCAATCTGTTGGTTGACAGGTAATACTCGATCTGGAGGTCTCCATATCGGCACAAGAGTGGCTGCCGGGATCACCACCGGGGCTCTGGCGGTGCTCATAGCTCAACCAACAGATGTAGTGAAGGTGCGTTTCCAAGCCCAGAAGAGGACCAGCGGAGTGAAGAGGTATACCTCCACGATTGCAGCTTATAGGATGATAGGTCGAGAGGAAGGACTGGCTGGACTATGGAAAGGTATCTTGGACATGACAAACCACATTTCCATCAGTGCTGATTTCAATTCTTAAAAATTATAATTTCAATGAATAATATAGATAATGGCTGGATAATACATGGAAGCAGTGGGGGAATATTGGATGGTAATGTAATTTAAGTGACAGTGAGGAATTTAACCTGAAGTAGATTTAAGACCTGTATTGATATACCACACCTTGTGTGCATCCTAGCTAGGGGCTGTTCCTAGCCAAAGTACAAAATGGTAAAGATAAATCATACTTTGCTAGGCAAGGTATTCACGTTATAGGTTAGGGACTCTGTGGATCGAAAAAACTCGTCAACCACACAGATATTTGTGCTTACCCAGCTGGCAATACTTAACTCATGAGTATTGACTCCTGTTTGAGTAATTGCCACATTTCTTTGTTAAATACAAATAACCAAAATTTTTACATCCATTACTGTTTTCAGCCTATGGTCTGAGCCAATTTCTTATTCAAGTAATTTATTTTCCAATATCGGCTTGCTAGACCTGTCATAGCTTCATATGCATTATAATATAACTTAAGACTAAGACAGGCACAACATCCTGTCCCCGGCCTTTAATTCATCACTCTGCAAGGGTAAACTCCCATTTAAACAATGCAAAATTCTGGGAATCGAACTCGGGACTCTTAGCTTAGTAAACAGACACGCTACCGGCTGAGCTAAGGTGTCAGATAACAAGTAACCAAATGGATTACATTCATTTTTTTTAACCTATCAAGTAATGGAGTGGGTAGATTCGGGGATCAACGCCTTTGAACATACTATCATTGTTGATCATGATAGGTTATTGCAATATTTTAACATTTCAACAAAATTAATTGATGAATAAGGACATTTTACTGCATTTTCAGTAAACCAGTATCGGTTGGAAACTAAAAATTAAATTACAAATTATCTTATTAATTCATCCCATCCATCACAACACTGGGCACGGCGTTGAGTTCAAGGCATATTTTGGGTGGATCGTGGTAGTTCTTTTGTTTTAAACATTGGAGATATATTTGAGAAATTAAAATAAATCAAACATTCCATTCACGTAGGTTGAACATAGGTACTTTCTTAACAAGCTCCATGTTTTTAGTTGGTAAATGTTTGGACAACGTTGTGCTTTATCACATTCATTTGCTGGGTGCATTCATTCCTAATTTAAAAAAAAGTTAGGTGTGTTCACTCGTTTCTATTTTATGTGCAAAATCGCCGCTACTTGCATTTAAAACTTATCGTGTTGCAACCTTTCTCGAGTTTAGACCTTGCTTTTTCTCCTGACAGTAGCTTACGAGCCAGCGGCTGCCTGATGGAATCTTGTGGTATATCATTAGCGTGGTGACGAGAAAGCTGGGTAGGGCCAAGCAAAGACTCTGTGGACTATGGCCAGGCTAAGGCATAGGCTCGTCTATATCATTACGAGACTTATTCTAGGGAGGGATATTTGATACCGAAAAAAATATCAATATTTGAGTATTGAAAGAATGAACGAGAAGTATCGATACAAGAATATTATTGGAATAAAAGTATTTATATTTCCCAGTATTGATACTTTGCTTTAAATACATGTCCCTACATACCTAATCAAGCCATTCCCTTATGGGGTAGGGAAGACATTGTGAATATAGCTCAAAAACAACTCTGTACTTAATCCATCCTCATTAACTTTCTTCACACTTCCCTATCCTTGAATACTTAATTCACTTCAACAACATCCACACACCAACTCATACATGCTCTTTTATTCTTAAAAACTCTCAGTGTTGCTCTTTTTCACACATTCATCTACAACCTTTAGCCATGTCTTACATGGTCTACCTCTTCCTTTCGATCCATACACTCTAACTATATATGTTTGTTTCATCACTCGATCCATACTCATCCTCTCAATATGCTCAAACCAACATAAGACACTTCTTTCATATTGACCTATTGTATTTCCTCTCGAACCACTTTCCTTAAGCACCCATTCATTACTGACTCTGTTATCAATAGAAAAATAAAGTCAATAGTAAGAGAAACATGGATATTTCTATGAACCATCAGAAAAATAAGGGCAATAGAAGGAAAAACTTAATATATTTTATAAACAATCAGATAAATGAATATATTTTATAAACGATTATTAAAATTAAATGCTCTATTCATCTTCACTGCAGGCACCATAAAATAACATTTTGCTCACTCTTGTACCCAGAAGCCTATTTATGTCCCTGCATTCAGTGTCTCCTGCTTTGGCGAGCAGGTGCTCTAGACTAACCAACATTTATACAATGGACAATTACATCTGGGCAATTTTAAATAAGCTGGGGAAGACTGCTTTCAACCAAAACTTGGCGGGAATTTGTTTTCAATGGGGAAAGGGGATTTTTAAATACACGGATAGTTCATTATCAATTAAATATTTTTGGTTAGAGTTCACAAAATTATTTAAAATGATATGATATTGATACTATGGAAATGAAAGTATGTAAACATGTATATCAAAATGCTGGAAAAATATATTCACATTCACGTCCAAAAATTTTAATCAAATAAGAAAACCTACATTTGATAGAGTAGGTAAATTAAAATATTTCGATACTGATATTGTATCATTAGTATCGGAACATCCCAAATTCCAGACCTTGATAGAAACAATAAACTTCCCTCTTCATTTCTTCATACTTCCAACTTCTAATCACTTCAGGTACACATCGTTTTAAGTTTTCAGAAATATTCCTTTTTCATAATAAGTAAGACAAAGACAATCTTATAAACTTTTTAGAATATTTAATTGCATTTAAAAAAAATATATTTCTTTCTATGAAAAAGGAATATTTATGAAAATTTGGAATGCTGTGAAAGGGTTCAAGTGATATGATGCTAAAAGTGAGAAAAGTTTATGGAAATAAGTTTATTTATTTCAAGAGCTAGTCTAAATGTACTTTCACTTTTGCTTTCTTCTCTTATCAATTGCATTATTTTAAAGTGTTTCACTATTTTTTTCATATAAATAATACTTTCAGATATTGTGGAGCTGTATTCTGACTATAGTGAATTCCAAATAATTTGTATACTCACACATCCATGCCTCAAATACATGTTTTAAATGAACGAATAAAAGAAATTAACTTGGATAGCTTAGTGGCAGTGTTTTGGCAGGTTAAGACAAGTTTCTCCTTCTCAACTCTCCTGTTCAGGTGTAATTTTAACGATAGACAGAGTAATGTATAAACGGCAAATTCTTTGGATTGAACTACTTATTTTGGGTGGGATTTTATAATATTCAGTCAATCCTTTCAGTAGTCATCATCATGGTGGTAATTTAAAGGCTGAATGGTGAGTTTAAGAATAGTTAGCACACCACTGACATTTACAGTTATTTTCCACATATAAAAATGTGCCCCAACCATTTGACAATTAGTTAGACCCGGTAGCATTCGATTCGACCTTAAATAGCATCTAAACTCTTTTTCTTAACCATTTATAGGCTATGAGTGGCAATTTTCTTTCGATCGCGTGAGAAAACTACAATGTTATTAAAAGTAGTTTCTTTCTTTCTTATAAACTCGCAAATATATCAAGTACTTTCAAATAATATTGATGACCAAAATCACTTTGATCGGTGATAATCAATAATATTATAAGAAAATAAAAATGTACTGTACATTTCATTTAGTCTGTGTTTTTTCTAGAATGGTGGGGACATAATTTAGGAAAGCTTGAATTTTAGGAATAAACATAAATTAGGAAAGAAACTTAAGTTATATTAGGAAATGATTTGTCAACAACAAAAAAACTTTACGTTAAAAGATTGGATCACTTAAGGTTGAATAAATCTGTATATTATAACAATTAATATATTTATTGTGGATAAAATAGTCAAAGGATAGACGTTAGCCTATAAGGTTATAATTACAATTTGAAACAAAATCATACAAAATTAATCCACTGTTGAAAGCTTACACATAAGTTAGTGTACCATAACAATTATATAGATATTATTAATTATTGAAATTTAAGGTTAATAAGAGTTGTTAAATAAAGTTTAATTGCTTATTGAACTTAATTACACAAGAAATACAAGAATTTATTAAGATAACACTTGATTAAAGTTGATAATTTAAAATAATAACAGGAGAAACATTATAGATGTGGCATTTGCAACAAGACATAATGAAATTTAATGGAACTTTCAACAGAAGTTAAGTTAAAAAACAATATGGACCATGTAAATCTAGAACATTTATTGAAAAAACGGTGATCAAAAATGGAAAGGTTAAGGTAGATTAACTATGTTAAGTTTTAACGTTGTCAAATATAAAGTATAAACAAAATGCTGTTAATTTGTAATAATAAATTTTACATTCCTTATTTGATGTAATTTTGTACCCTTCTCCTTCTTGAATGCAATAATAAATCATCAATAGACTTGGACGACTATATGTTTCGGCGTTTTGCTATCATTAGGTTTGAGGATGACTAATTTAAGTCGGCATTAAGATAGGTTAAAAAAAATTAGAATATTGAAAAGTAATTATTATTGGGTTGAATGGTATAAAATTATAGATTAGATATTAAGTGTTCTTAAGGTAAGCTTGATAGTATAATGTTTTTTATATCTAATATCTAATCTATAAATTTACTCCATTCAACCCAAAGCAATGACACTAAAGGTATTTCCCCATCTTGCATCCCTATCTCAAACTACCAGTCGATAAACTCTGAATTGTAGCAAAAATATGAAATGATCTATTAACAAACTTAGGGATCAAATATCCCCAATGGGATGCATAGTTTCAAAGTTGAAAATACAATTTTACTCTAACTGTACAAAGACTTGAGCTTTACCATGATCTTAAAGAGTCCAAAAATAATAAGTCCACATAACATGAAATCCATGACCAAAAATAATAAAATTAATATTGAGAGATTTCTAAACGATAATTAAGAAAAAAGTTGAATTAAATAAGCCGAAAAGAAATTTGAATTATGAAGATATTTATCAAACTATAGCAGTGTCGCTCACCTTAACTAAGCCAGTATTGCAATAAGTGACAACAGTACAGAATCTTATCTTTATATAGTCCTCGAATCTTATCTTTATATAGTCCTCGAATCTTATCTTTATATAGTCCTCGAATCTATCACGCGTTCTCAAGGAGTGGGAATGACAGGAGGGGGAGAGAGTTAAGGGGTAGCGTCCTTTGAGAATATGTTGGAAAGTATGGCGTCCGCCTGGACGTCAGTGGGAAGAACCAGACTACAGGTTTGCCAAACACAGCCGGTAGAGTGTAGTGAGCACACATGCATTTCACTCTTTTTTCCCTTGGGTGGGGTTTGTTAACAGTGACGAGGAATGAACTACGGGCCTTGGTTTAGTCAGGTATTAGTCATTGCCAGGAATTGTCTCAGAGCCATGGTCTTGCTGAGATTAGTCAACTGGGGCCAGGGTGGTGAGTGATATAACCTCAATTGTTTAGGTTGTTGTAACGAGATTACACTTTGTTTATACTTGATACTTGATAACTTTAAAACTTTTATACAATTAATCTACCTTAACCTTTACATTTTTTGATTACTGTTTTTTTGATAAATGTTCTGGATTTACATAGTCAATATTGTATTTTAACTTACCTTCTGTTGAAAGTTCTATTGAATTTCATTATGTCTTGTTGCTAATTCCACATTTTTAATGTGTCTTATGTTATTATTTTAATAATCAACTTTAATAAAATAGTTATATTAATCAATTCTTGAGTTTCTTAAGTACTAAGCTTCAATAATTAATAAAACTTTATTTAACAATAGTTTTATCAACCTTAAATTTCAATATATTAATCACACCTATATAAGTGTAATGTTACACTAACCTATGTGTCAACTTTTAACAATGGTTTTAATTTACTATAATTTTATTTCAAATTGTAATTTTAACCATAGAGAATCAAATAGCATAAGAAGCTATTATTTATGCCTTTAGTGAGGATTACTCCATATAGATATCATATTCTGAAAATCGAAAAAAACCGTGTCCAGGTGTCATTTTTCGATTTTCAGAATACCTTATAGGTTTTACTATCAACTTCTATCCTTTTTGACTATTTTATCTACAGTAAAAATATTAATTATTGCTATAATATACTAATTTATTCAACCTAATATACCATCTAATCTTATGACGTGAAGTTTTTTGTGTGCAAAATATCAAGTCATTTCCTCATACAATTTGAGCTTATTTCCTTATATTTGTAATTTATTCTCATTACTATAATAATTATGAATATTATTAAAACAAATTTATAGATAAAAAAAGGAGAAAGTAGAGGGGAGAAAGGGTGGGTGATGGCGGGATCTTTGATAAGCTTAAAAGTTGATTAGGGCCAAAATGGATTGCCGACTCCTGCTTTGGGCAACGTTTCTTGAATTTGGGTACCCTATTTCCGGGAGTTCAGGGGAAAAATTTAAATAATTTATACTACTGAAACATGTGCTTTGTCACAACATATTTATGAGCGCAAGCTTTTTTTCTGTACTTTGTGTCATAAAATTTCTATAAATAAATAACATGAGTTTAAAAGCATATGAGAATGATGGTAGAAAACACACTACCAAATTTAACTGAAATCTTTAAAGCACAAAAATAATCCTATTCTTTTCATTGAGAGCTGAAAACTGAATATTGGGAATTTTATTTGTCATTAATTAGCTTATGTTTTGGTTTTACATATATTTTAATATGCAAGTTTTCTTTGGCCAGTATTTGAATTTATGATACATTTTGCTTGATTTTTCACTTTAAATTAATAAAATATTTGAATACTTTTGAGTCTCTTTATAACCATAAAATAGAAATATTAACGTAATTATGTTATCAACTATTTTTACCTTAAAATGTTTAGATCATATGTCGAGCCATTTGAAAGTTTTAGAACCTCCTCTTTAGGGATAAATATGTATGCCATTATGTACATACTGATGAACATTACATTATTCTTTTAATTTTTTTTCTAAAATGTTTTTGTGTTAAAACTATTCAGGAACATTCCCAAATGTGAGCAGGAATGCTATTGTGAATGTGTCTGAGATAGTGTGTTACGACATCATCAAAGACATGATCCTGTCCCACAACTTGTTGGATGACTCTGTGCCTTGTCACTTCACTTCTGCTGTCATCGCAGGTAAAACAAGTAATCTCTTGGTTATTTAGAGAACAGTGTTCTACTTAACATATTCAGTATAGTTTTATACATATTGCTTGACACTAGAGTTTAAAATTGAGCCTAATATGTATTAATACCAGTCTAGATGAGCACACGTACATGTGAACATCCATTAGTTTGATTACAATAATATACTATTTTGTTTTTAAATAATTAGTCTATCTAAATCTATGTGATAGTTTATTACCCTTAGCAATCACATTCTTCTATTGGGATTAGCACTTTTCTGGAGTAATATTGGCAACTGTGTTGTGTGCAAGTGCGAAAGGTAAGGTCTTTTATACTGTTTGGCAACACTGTGTGTGAGCACTAGAAATATTCGTTACAGTTGAAGTACTAATGCACATGTTCACGATAGAATGATGTAGCTCTTATGAAGATTTAACTTGAGAACTGTGCACATCCATTGCTGTGAACATTTGAGTGTTTTGACTAATTTTACCTTTTAACAACACTCAGGAGTCGATCCATTAAATCTGATCCAAGCAAACTGAGACGTTTGGGACACTCACGAGTCCAGTCATTATTAAGTCGAGGTTAGGGAACAAAGCTGTTTGGACAAATAATTTTCAGTAATGGTCTTTCTTTTGATTAGTAATTCGGGAGTGAAGTTTTTAGAAAATATATGAAGATACATTATTTAAACCTTATGTTGCCATCTATAGGATATAATTATTTATATTATAAAATGCATATTAATCTATTAATAGTGTAAATAAGATATAATACCATACATTTTTTGTTTGTACCGGTAATATTCGATTAAAGATGAAAATGCTGCAATATATTCTAGTTAATGATAACTTGATTTAGCAGAGTACTATAATAACTAAAAACATATTATATGATAAACCAAATTTAATTGAAAAGGTTTTCAAAACAAAAAATGTTATTACAAATGCCAACTCTAAGTTAACATCCAGGCTTAAAAAATATTCTTGAATGTATGGCTGTAATTCACTCAATTCTTTGTTTTGTTTATCTTGCTTGCTATTTTGTAAAGAGCTAAATACATGGGCAAAGCAAAGCTAATCTGACTATTTCATTAAAAGTGATAAAAATTAAAAGCACAAATATTCTTAATTCCACAAGAATGCCATTATTGTCAATGTTAGGTCAAGTAAACATATGTACCCTTCATTTAACCTGAAGAATAGTGAGCTTATCTTGCCTGGTTCACAGTGGTGTCGCTTTATGGTAAGTAGATCTAGACAGTTACTTTTAAACTGATTAGTACAATCATTAAAGTTAATGATCATATGAGGAAATGAAGTATAAGTCATTAAGCATTAGATGGGAAGCAATGAAGGGAGGAGAAAAGGAGTAGGCTCTGTAGTGAGAGAAAGGCTGCAGGCAGAGGTGGTAGGACAAATTACACTATAATAAAGATGTCAATAACTGATAGAGGAAAGAAGGTGTAAGTGGTACAAGTGTATGCCCCACAAGTGGGGTGCCCAGCAGAAGAAAAAAGACAAGTTTGAGGAAGATATTGAAAGGCATTTAGGAAATGAGTGGCAGGTAGTAATAGGGGACCTAAATATAAAGTTGGGAAAAGAGAGAGTAGGGTTTGAGGTGGTGTAAGGGAAAGGACGATGGGGAGATAGAAACAAGGAAGGTAGAAGGCTGTTAGAGATATGTGCAAGAAAGTGCTATGTGCTTGAAAGTGGCAAACAACTGGTATAAGATGGAAGGAGATAGCCATAAGCTCATTAGAAACATTTGGGATGGGGAGCAAAAGTCGGCAATAGACTACTTTCTCATGGATGAAGAAATGAAAAAGGCAGACCGTAAACATCAAGGTAATACCAAATTTAAATAGTGATCATAGGTTGTTGATGGCAGGCAGGTATAAAAAAATGGGAATTTAGGAGAAAAGTAGTAAAACAAGAAAGAATTAAGGGTGTGGAGGCTAAAAAATGAAGAGCAAAGAAAGTTGTACCGAAGAAAGGCGAGAATCTTAATGCCTGAGGATGAGATGCAAAGTTTATAGGTGGAATGGGAAAGGTTTAAAAACAGGAGCTGCAGAAGAAGTATGTGGAATGACAAGTTAGGAGAAACTGATAAGGAAACACTTTGGTGGAATGACAGGGTAAAGGAAGCAGTGGAGAAGAGGAATAAAGCATTCAGAAAGAGTTTTAAGAATAGGAATGGTGACACAGAGGAAGAATATAGGGAGAATAAGAAAGAGCGAAGCAAGTTATATGGGAAGCCAGGAAGGTTTGGCTGCGCAAATGAACAGAAATGCCGGAACGGTACATGGAAGGAAATAAAAATGTGTTTTATAGTCAAAAATAAACAGGAGGGGAGAGAAAATACGAGTAAGAATGATAGATGAAGAAGGAGGACTTGAGAGGAAGAAAAGTAACCATGGATGAGATATTTTGAGAAGATGTTCAACCTGAAAGAGGAAAGGGATGAGAGTGAAACAGAAGAAGAAGAAAGAGGTCCCACATGGAAAGAGGTGGAGGACGCATTAAAGGGAATGAAACAAGGACAAGCATTGGGTGTGGACGAATTGACTGTGGAAATGATAAGAGCCACAGGTGAGGTAGGTATACAATGGTTATACAGGGTGCTGAGAGTGATTTGTAAGGAAAATAGAATACTGTAAGACTGGAAAAGGGGATGTATAGTACTTATTTTCAAGAAAGGAAACAGGTATAGGTGTAAAATTTATAGGAGGATAACGCTGATGTGCCACTCTACAAAAATATATGAGAAGATACTAGAAAAGAGAATAAGAAATAAAATAAAAGGACGGTGGAGAGAGGAACAGCATGGATTTAGGGAACAAACGTCTATAGTAGACTTGATTTTTGCCAGATGACAACTGATGGAAAGAATTGGTAATGATATTTATAGATGTGGTTAGAAATAAACTTTGTAAAGTGATGGGGGAGGCCAAAGGGGAAAGAGGAATTTTAATGATAGTGAAAAGCAGGTGTGAGGATAAATGGAGTTGTAATGAGAGTGAAAAGCATATATGAGGATAAAAGGAATTGTGTTAAGAGAGAGTGGTTCCAAATAAAAAAATGGAGTGAAGCAGGGGAGTGTCCTCTCATCGCTACTATTTGTAATGGTAATGGAAATGGTCATGAATGAAGTGGTAGGAAAATTCGAGGAGGAATGAATGAACGCCATAATGTTTGCTGATGACTTGATGATATGGGAGGGAGAAAGTAGTAGTAGTATAGGAACAGCTACAGAAATGGAATGAGAAAGTGAAAGAGTATGAAATGAAATTTAGCATGACAAACTGTGAAGTGATGTAGATTACAAGGAAAAGGAAAAAGCCTATTAAAGCTATAAAGTTGGATGGAGTAGAGCTGAGAAAAGTACAGAACATAAAATACCTTGGAAGCATGATTGAGGCGAAAGCTGAAAGTAGAAAGGATGTAATGAGAAAAGGACAACAAGGAGTTTTTTTATAGGTGTGTAAGAGACCGGTTATGGAGAAGAGAAGTTACTTTGACATGTAAAGAAGTGTTGTACAAGGCGTACTTTGTACCCATCGTTACATATACATCTGAAATATGGACAGTGAATGTAAGAGATACTAGGTAAGTGGAGGCCATAGGAATGAAGTTTGTGAGGATCATGTTAGCTGTCACGAGGAGAAACAAGATTAAGAATTAAATTATCTGAGAAAGAGTTGGGGTACAGGGAATACATGAGGTAGTAGAGGAAGCAAGACTGAGATGGTATGGGCATGTACTGAGGATATAAAAAGAAAGGATGCTGAAGAAAATTATAGAAATGAAGTATGTAGGAATAAATCCGCAAGGGAGGCCAAGAAAGAGATGGGAGGAGCATTTATATATATTTATTTACAACTTCCTTATACATTTGTCCTGACATCTTATTCCACTATAAATCAGGACCATTTTGATCTATTCATTTAAAAATCTTCATTCTATATAAGCTATAACTACTCAACTACTTGCCCTATTATTGCCTAAATTATCAGTTTGCCTCAAACTGGGCCAGTTGGTCCGCCCCGGATATTTTTAATTGCCTGGTACCCTCCCCCGCTTGATCTCCCAGTAGTTGCCGCCTGGGACCATGTTCTCAGGGCCTCTAGGGCATCAAGCGGAGGCGAGCATCCCCCTATCGACCACCTAGGGAGGCGCCGGCGCCATATCGGAGTTGGAAGCTCCATTTACTATGTAGAAAAACCACTAATTTTCTTTGATTGAACTGTGATTTATAATTGTCCTTGCCCTACCTATTGGAGTTACATTTACCATATATAGTTATTCGTTTTGCTGTATCTACTTTAGGACCTAGATTTACTTAAATTAACTTATATCTAGTGCTGTATTCTGTTTTTTCAATTCTGTAACTTTTCCTTGTAGGGAGACACATTTCCTTTTCTTCTCTGGTCACTTTCTCTCATGACCTATCAACATCCTTGGAGTGCTTGATGGCTTCAGCTCAGCATCACACTCTTTTTCCAAACGGGCAGGACTATTTGAGTTAAGAGCAATCTCCGGTGTCTCTTTTATTTTCCTCTTTATCTTCCTTCCCCTGTAGCCGGTATTCCAGACACCACTGGGTTCATCAGCATTTACCACAGCTGGTATTCCTGGTCGACTTACTTCGGCTAGAGCACTAGATGTGTTCAGAGTTAATCAAGCTCTTGTCCACCCTCCCTTTTAACCTCAACTCTTGGATTTGTTTGTTACGTCAGTTTAGTAATGTTTCATCTGAGTCTCATGTTATTTCTCTGTCTTTGTTGTTCTCACTTGTCACTTCCTCCGTCGTTTCTTCCTGTCCGTTTTGTCCCATATATCAGAAATATCCTAGCCTGCTTCTTTATTCTAGTTGGTCCATATGTCTGTCTCTTTCTGCCTTCGATACCATATTTTCTATCTCGTTGAGGTAGTTCCACAGCCCTCAGTATATTGGATATGGTGTTTGCCTGTATAGACATCAATAACTATGTTCTTTCGCCTTCTGTAAATATACATTTTAAGGTCACGTGCTTTGGTGTCACCTTCTCTCTGCAATAGCATAAGTCAGTATCACTCAAGTTCCTCCTGAAGAGGGACGCTAGATATGGGCCATGTCCTGTAATACTGTAATATAGTGGGCAAAACCCTGGGAAAGTTGTAGATGCCTCATTCCCGGTCCTACTTGCACATTTGGGATTAACTGGAACACCCTTCTGCAAGTGTTATTCTCTTCCCAGTCTGCTTGCCACTACCCCAGGAGAGTATTTTATGCCATTCATGCTACTTATACCATTGGCTGTCACTTTTACAACTCTTTCTAATTCACCTCTCTTGAGCCAATATCCAGCGGACCTCTTCCGCACCCCTAAATCCAGGGGCCAAACACCTAGGGTGATGCATAGTGCGGCTGTTGGTACTGTTTTGTATGCCCCAGAAAGTTTAATGAGAATCTTCCTCTGAAGACTTCTGAGTTTCCTTTTGGCTCTATCTCCTCTTAGTTGCTGGGCCCCCACACGCCTGCTCTGTGGCCCACCATGGACACAAGCAATGCCTGATTAGTATTGTCTATCAGTTTCAAGGACAGATGGAACTTCCGCTGCCCTATACTGACTGTTCCATTCATAACCCTCAAGGCTCTCCCACATACATTGTTGATGTGGGCCAAGAAGCTGCATTTACTGTCTATCATCACTTCCAAGTATTTGACCGTTCTACTCCTTTTGATTGTTTGTTCTGCTATCTTAACCATAGTCCATAGGGTTCCTCTTGAGAACTCCCCGGAGCAGCATGTAGGTTGTCTTTGTACTTCCAGATATTTCCTAGGGTTTGCCTCCACCACCATCAGCAAGTCGCCTGCAAAAGCAACCACCCCCACCACCTCGGGAAGAGCCTCACCCTTCAGCAACTCAGGCTCAAGACTGATATCACAAAATTTTGGACCACTTATCGATCCTTGTGGACATCCTTTTGTTAATCTTTTATTATTTATTGTTATTCCCAGACACCTCAGGTTCGCATACCTGTCCCTACAGTAGTCCTTAAAACTCCTGTAGAGACTCCCCGGACAGTTTAATTCTCTTAAGTGCTTAAATAAGGCTGGCCACCACATGTTATCAAATGCGCTTGAGATGTCCACGAATATTCCAATTAAATATTTTGCTCTTGAATTTTCTACCAGAAAAGGGAGGGAAGAGCATATCATAGAAAGAGTACAAGTGAGAGGAGTAGAATGGTGGAAGAATAGATAAAGATGATGATTAAAGTTAAGGGCCAATGTCAACAGTTCTTAGCCCCAAAGAGATTAACATGTTTGCAGTGAACTGTTGTAATTCAAATGAGCTTTATAGACTCGGCCCTTAATAACACATTTGTATTCTCATTTGAATTGTTCTTGTCATAGATAATCTAGTATAATCTATTTAAGATTGAGATTCACATATTCCAATGAATATACGATACACATTTAATATGTGCTGTAGATACTAGATTAACGAGGGAAACATAACTGAAATAATAGGAATGAATTGAACCAGTGGAGCTGTAAAGGAGTATTATATTAAAATATATATATATAGCTAATAAGTTTTATGTAAAGTTCTAAATATAGTATATGATTTTTAAAATTTGTCATTCAATCAAAATGGTCTTCCATATGAAAACAGAGGGTAAATACTTTATACTGTTATTGTATTAGCCGCAAGATAAGGAAAAGTTTATTTTGTGGTATTCACCTCCATATGGACACAAGTATAACTATTTTAAACCATCCTGTTGTCATATTTCTGTTACAATTTTACTTAGTTATTTAACTTGAGAACTTATTTTTATGGTTAATCTTACACAGATAATTTTATTTAAAAATTAAGGTTTTGGAGTAGGTTTTTAAAAAAATAATTTACAAGCGTTTGGTATTCAATGAAACTGATCAACCAAAATATATCCTTATCACTTATCTATAAAAATATCCAAACGAATTCTGGTTATATTCTGAATTCTTGGTTGTAAGAGAAGATATTTTTTATTTACAAAACTCAATAATGCAACTTACCTCAGTGTCTCCTTTCTGGGGTGTCACATTCTTTGTTTCAGAGATAGACATATCATTATTACTATAAGAACACTTAATGCAAAGGAAATATTAGTTAAACACACCACAAAAAATATAAAAATGAAAGTAAAAACAGTCAAACATACATGTGCCCTGTGACTTATGGCCAGAATTAAATATATTCAAACAAAAGATAAACTATACATGTATTATTTAACTAAATACTTATGAAATGTCTCGAAATGATATTAGATCTAAAATAACTATCGAAGATAGTAAAATAAAACACACAACTTTTATGCTTTTGCCTTTGTTTAAGGCTAAGGAGGAGACAACCAACATTAGAAATATAGATAAATTACACCTATTTGAAAAATACTCTTCTGCTCTCTTTGTGATAAATGTGACAATTAAGATAATCTCTGTTATAATCTTCACATCTCGCGTCACTGAGATTAAAGAGGAAAGGAATCCTCCTTCCTCAATCCTTCCACCATTATTCCTCCTCTCAGCTCCACAATTGGTGTACAAACGAGGTAATGAATGCAAGAAGCCTACCCAGTGATCTCCGCTTAGCCTCTCCTACTAAATCCTGATCTCACCATCAAGTGGTGTACTCCGGGGCCTAAGCAACCTTATGGAGGTTGAATTGAACCCCAAAAGAGAGACAGGAGAATGGACTGGTCAGGGCTAAAACCAACAAGGCTTGGCCAGTTGAATCCCAGCTCGACGGGCTGGGAGTGAGGTTTGGTGATGATGAGTTAAGTCATCAACAGCATCTGTAGCCTTAGTTTGAATAGGCTACCACCAAAAGAAGGTTTACCTGAGGCCCTATAAGCGGCAGTCCCCTTACTCGAGTGTAGGCAATGATAGGCTTAGTAAGCCGGTGGCCGAAGCAGACCAAAACGCTCGAGACAATAAAAGGAAAGTAAATAGCTGGGTCGTAGCTCCAGGAGCCGGCGGTGGCCAGGCCGTAGCTCCAGGAGTGTGTCACATGGGTTTTATTGAGTCAGATCTGCCAGATTTTTTTGTGTATCAATCACAATTGAGATTTTTATATCTGTTATAAAGAGACATATATGTATATTTTGATAACTTTTCTTTCATGCGTTGGTAGGCCTGTGCACGACTGTGATGGCGTCTCCTGTTGATGTGGTGAAGACACGATACATGAACTCCACACAGGGAGAGTACAAAGGTGCCGTGGACTGTGCAGTGCGCATGTTGGTCCAGGAGGGCCCGGCAGCTTTCTATAAGGGGTGAGTTAGCGCCACGATGATGATTCATTAATATAACACACTGGAAATAACCTAGTTTGTAGTCCCTAATACAATTTTAGAGCTATTTTGCGCCTAGGAAAGGAATTATTAAGGTAATAAGGTGTTCATTTCAGTAGAGTCATGGTATGTGTCATTCTCATGTTAGACTAGATTGACCAAGACTGGCAGATTGGGTTTTGAATCCTGCTGAGATGGACATAGTGTGGTTTTTCTACAAATCTTTTTTTACTCTTTTTAAAAGTCATTGAGGGTATATTTCCTCTAAATTATTCCTTCCTTATGTCAACAACATAATCATAATATTATGCGTGCATCTTTAAAGGGTAATTGAATATGGCAAACAAAAAAAAGTAATATTTTTGTTAACATTACCACTACACATTTTGATTCAATTGACAATTTAAATACAGGTTACAACAAAACACATGTTTGAGATATATTTATTTGAGGGGTGATTTTAAGTAAGGACCTTTTGCAATAAAATAGGAAACACTAAATATTTGTGCGTATTTTTTCCCCATTCAATTCTACAAACCTTTACCTATTTTTCTACTTCCAAACACAGTTTTCAATTCTACGTCGGTGTGCAAATGCTTTCCGGCGATGAACCTTTTCAGACGTGAGAAAAGATGGTAGTTACTAAGTGCAAGGTCAGGGCTTTAGGGAAGGTGATCCAATTGTTACTAGCAAAAAAATATTTGATGAGAACTTGTGTTTGAGCAGCAGAGTGGGGCCTTGCATTGTCATGAATCAACAGCACTCCAGAAGACAGTAGGCCGCGGCGTTTATTCTGGACTGTGCGGCGAAGTATCAACAAGGTCAGACGATACACAGATGCGTTTATTGTCGTCCTTTGTTACATGAAATCCACCAGCTGAACACCATGTTTGTTCCAATTCATGGTTCAGGAATGACTTTCCTCGCTGGCAGCAGACTTCTATGACGAGGGTCTACAAAAACTGATCTCACAATAAGATAAACATTTAAATAACAATAGAAACTATGTTGAAAAGTAGCTAAAGGTATGTACACACATACACACAGATAGACAGACAGACAGACAGACAGACAAATAGGCAGGCGTTCATTTGATAACTTTCCAACAAAATATCTTGAAAACCACCCATTGCAGAAAAAAATATTTTAAACAAAAGTTGTTTGGTTCTCAGGGGAAGTAAAGTGGTAAGATTGGAATTGCCTTGAGTGGCATCGCGAGGGTGACGTTATGGTAACTTTGGTTTTTTTAAATTAGACTACCTATTTTTTATTACATATTCCTGTAGCTCACGTTGTGCCATTTTCAAATTGGTGGTTTTAAGCTTTTTTTTTTAAAAGTAAAAGCTATGATGAGAGATGAGCCTCGCAAGTTTCCAAGTTGGCTAATCACTCTCGGTGCATGTGATGGTTTGTACTCTAGACTATTAGATAGATATTCGAGATGTAACTATTTTTGAATCTGAGGCAAGTACAGTGTTCCCTTCCTTCATCTCTGACAAGACTTGTATTAATCACAACTTGTGAATGTGTGGAATGTCAGGCCTTCATCATGGTTCGGATCCCATTTTAAACTGTAGGTCCTCCATTTCATCTCACAATCACTCTACCATTACACATTAGTGTAAGTGCGTATAATCTGAACGGGTAGATATTAATAATAATAATAATAATAATAATAATAATAATAATAATAATACAGTGTTCTCCACATTAAAAATATTTATTTAAATCTTCATTTCAGGTAAATGTTATTGTATTGCACTTCCTATGACTTCTTCCTTCTACATTCCTTCATTGTTAAATTATGTCATTAATACCAGTACTATACAATGCCCCACTAAATCTGTTTTCCAGGTTCACACCTTCGTTTTGTCGTCTCGTCAGCTGGAATATAGTCTTGTGGATAACATATGAGCAGATGAAGAAACAGCTTCTCCAGGCCAAGGCACAAGAAGACACATAATTATTGTACCCGCTAAATTAGTTTGAATTTGTATGTGTGTTAGTCTTACATATGACTTCTTTTTGATTAGAAAATTTAATTCAGTGTAGGCCCTAAATATTTTATCAAATGAAAACAATAGCCAAATATTTCAATTGATGTAAAAGAATAATTTAAAGAATCAGAAGTATTATTAGGGAAAAATATTTATTTTCAGTAGCATTTAAACCTTTTCAGAATCATGTTCTTAACTTATCATTTATTGGTTTGATGAAATTTAAAAAAATTTCTTTGAGAGTTAAATTTTATTTTAAAACTCTGAGCGGAAATAAGTCAACTTAAATCATACATTCCCTTATATCGTGTAATAATCGGCATTAATGGACAATAAGCACGGATTATATTTTACTTATAAAAAGAAGATAAAATTAAAGTATAATTTAGTTGAATATATTTGATACTGAAATCTATTCTAAAATAAATACAGAACTAATTCTGAGTGAATTTTAACAATCCTTAACAGTTTTTTGTAACCATTTAGCAGTATTGTGTTGTATAGTCAGGGTAATAAGAGCTTGTTTCTGTACCTGTGATATGTTCTCCCCTACTCACTCCCCATGTGCCCAATCACAGACCTATACTTTAATGGATATGCCTAATAAGGGTGTCTCTTTGTTGATTTAAGGCCGATGAGTGTTCTATTGAGGGACAAGAACAATTCACGGGGACAATTTAAACATATTCTGCTTAACCTGGCAGCACTGAGTGGTATGTCACTGCTATCTAGCTAATGCTAGATTTATTAATTGTAATAAATAACTAGGTTTTTTTTTTCATCAAACCAAGAATTAGATTATGTACATGCTTATATAATATTTATATAAATTAGCCACTGAACCTTGATATGACACAAAATAAATGTAAAATTCAACATGAATGTGAATGAAATGCTTTTTTAGCTGAGAAGTCAAACTTCATTGTAGACGTGGAAAGAAGCCATTTTAAGTTGGTCTTTATAGTAATAATTTTAGAACATTTTAGCTTGTTTTGTATATATTGTTATTATACCTTTTATTATCTTGTAACTATACTAATTAGTATTATCACTACTCCAATTAATATTTAGTTGATGGGAAAATGTACATTAAATTACATGATCAGAAATTTGATCTAATTTTTATAATGTGAATTTTATTGTATAAAAATGACAACAATTTTGTGACAAATAGATTGGTAGTTAATTCCAATTATATTTATTTTATTTACAAAATTGAATTAGAATAAAAATTTGAAATTATTATTTACTTCCTGTCAAAAATAATTTCTCAAGTTATATATTTGAAGTGTTAAAATTTGATGTTCCTATCAAAGTAAAACTTAAAAAAAAAAGTAAATCGCATGATAATTTATCAAGCTTTTAATGAGAAATTCACATTTTGTACTTAATTATTTCAATATAAGCCTACAATTTTATGTAGTCTTTATAAGAAATATCACAGAAGCCATACACATAATTTTTACAGTTTATAAATTTCAAAACTTTTATGAAAATGTTAGTTTATATAAGATATTAAAATCGTGAAATCTCACTACTTGAGGTTTGGATAGTTACAACCTTAACGACAAACCTGGCCACTTTGACCATCAGGCCAACAATCACCACACCTAGTTATGGATCTCAACAATAAAAATACAGACAAAAATAAACAATATCGTCAACGATGCAAATAATATGTTACTTTGTGATGTATCATGTTTGAGGGTAAACTTTTAATAAAGGAAATAAAAAGAATATGTTTCACTTGCTTGTCTTATACTTTCAGTAGACTTCTCTACTACCCCTTCTGTGAAGCTCCGCTTACACTCTAGGAGTAAAACGATCATATATTTTTACAGGAAACAAAATAGATAAAATATATGGTAATATTTCACTTGAACAGAAGCAAATTATTTTGAATAAAAATAGATACATTTATATTATTGAAATTGGGCTATAAAATCTGACCATTCTTTAACATAATAAAATAAAGTAAGTTATAATTTAGACACTGAAAGATGTAAATAAATGCTATGATATGTACAATTAAAGTTTCAGTAATAAAAAAATACATAGTCATTATGTGTTTCCATGAAGGACAAAATGCAAAAAAAAAAAAAAGATCTCGCTGAACCAGACACCAAACACAGATCTGTATTTGGGAAATATAGGATCCCGAAGAATATTTTCGGATTTCTGTATACCCCCTTTTTGGAAAGTTTCTTGGTGGAAATAAAGGAACAGTTTACTTCTCATAAGGCGGGTCTTCAGTCATTAAGGTGTCTATTGCCACCTTAAGAAAAAATAACACCTACTAAAACAGATCAATCTATGAAACCATTAATAAACAGGTATGCCGAGGATGTTAGGTGCAGTGAAGACAGTACTTTAAGTGAGTTGACCTTCTGGTAAAGGTCCCTTGCGTCTCAGAAGAAGACCGCTAAGGGTGCTCTTGAAGCCTTGTAGCCCTCTCTGGTAGATACCCCCCCCCCATTCAAAAATCTTGACTACGACACTGTAGCACTTTACTGGCTTGTCAGCGGCAGCACCTATCATGAAATTGCAGATGCACATCAGAGTACCAAAGGCTCTGTCTGCCAAAGCATTCAAGCAGTTGTATTGTGGAAGCTGTAAGCTATGTCAATTTGGAAATGCAGTATAATTCACACAAAATCTTGAAGCCACAATGCGGTTTTATGAAATAGGACGCATTTCATGCAAAGGTTGCAAAAGAAGGTGACTGCCGTACATAACGGTGAGCGCGTACCCGTATCCTTAAGGGTTGGAAATAAGGTTGTGTATAGAATTTTCTGACAGAGCTCTGTCTTCAGAAAAACTATATTATAAATGGAATCGCCCGTGGTCAGTGGATAAATTCCTCACCTCTGTCAGCAATACTGAAAGATGTGGCTGGCTCGACACCGGTCTATCTTGATCATGTCAATCACCTGAAGGCGGTAGTACTATGAGTCAAGTGACTTCCCTTTAGTATATGTGTACTATGTTTTCCTTGTTTGTAAAATATGTGGTAAATGTCATGCTGATCAGAAACGCTTAGTGCTCTTGTCAGGGCCGTAGCGAGGGGGGG
>CABEEJ010003694.1:0-23493 GCA_901482245.1 Timema douglasi
AATTGTTCTTATTTTCTATTTTTTTCTTTTTTGAAGTTTTGAACCCTCTTATTTTGGATGGTAGATCCAAATTATGGTTCAATTTGAGCAGATCTTAAATTACCCCAAAAGGTTAAATAAAATGAGAACGTGTTTACAAATTAACCACGTTGATACCAAAAACCCAATCCATGATTGAAAATTTAAATGTACATATATAAGACCAAATCAATCATTTTGAATTGATCCCCACACATTTAGCCGAAAGATAATTTTGAAGGATAGAATTAAGTCTTGGCTTAATTTGCCACTCTCCCCTTTAGTAAGTCTATGATACAATGAGCGACAATGTCTACAAAACACCGCCATATATAGCAAGCTCACCAAACCACAAGTTCTCAAAGAGTAGGGGTGACAAGGGGGATAGGGGTGGGGAAGGGATAAGACCTCGGAGCGTTTAGAAGCCTGTGGAAGCTCACCGAAGCCTCGTTGGCATGACGACAACAGAACATTGTAACGATACTGATTTGGACCCCTCTCATATATTAAAAAAAAGTCATGGATGAAGAGCATTTTTCTTAAAAGTATGGTATGTAAAATATCCTTTCAATATTTCATCCATGGAGAATCGTGCGCTTTTCAGAAATAACGTCAAAGGATTGCACAATTAAAACTTATTTTTTCTTACAAAAGTCAACTCCGTAGTATTTACCAAAAAAGCAAGTAACGCTAGCTCCCTCTACCAATAGGAAGCTAGCCTTCATAACACCTGTCGCCAGGCCTCTTTCGATTTGTTGGTTCTGACACTGGTCACGAGCTCCCAAGGGGCAAGGGGTAGGTCATATATAAGCTGCTTGTGCGTATGAACACAGGGAGTGCCAATACAAATTATATACAGTGCCGGTCGCATAAATCTAACAAATTATATCTTAAGTGCCAGTAGCAGCAATTCACAGTGCCCATAACTGAAATTTGTAGTTCAACTAAGCTGTATCATATAAACTTATATCTTCGGTGCCAAAGATAAAATAACTAATAAATCGTGTGCAATATTAAAGGTCTTATTTAGTCAGTTAAAATATCACACATAATTCCGTATCAATATAATTGGCGCTCGATCACGGGGCTATAAATACCAATTATATCATAATAATTCCGTACCGTTTTAATTAGTGCTCGATCACGGGGCAATTATTAGCTAATTAAATGGTATCACCCCAATCGGCGCCCATCGCCTTCCCGTAACGTTTTAATCTACGCCCAACGTGGACTGATTAAATCAATAACACATTAACATGCGCTCGGACAAGTCAGGTGGAGGACGTAATAACTAGGTGCGCAACGTAGCCTTCATTTGTTTGAAATTTTTCTTGGACCATGCTGAGTCCCCCCTTCCATCAGTCAGCCATATAGTGTGTTAGAGGGAGGAGGTGCGGCCAATCGTGTGTTGGAGTTGGAGTCCAACGGTTCGGAGGGTGAGTGTTGTGCCATTTGATTTGAACTGTTACAATGTAACTTGTTCCAATTTCCAAATAACGGGCTTCCTATTAAAATAAGACTGGGCACAACCACGTTCTGGCAGCTATTACTGATTTATTTGAAACAACAGTGGGGCCTGATCCTGCTTGCCATCATCAAGAGGCAGATAGTAGGATTATTTGGCACCTCCAACATACATCACATGGTGGGGATCAGGCAAAGAATATCCTGGTTAGAGAAAATTACACTGACGATTTGTTTCTGTTAATTTACCATCAATAAACTTCTTAAGCTTTCAGATTTGGTTTGAATGTTGCGTGTCTTCTAACAAAAGCAGAAGGACAATAGATTAAACTCTTATCCCAGAGAAGCTCGGACATTATTTTGTAGAGGCATACACTGGCTACTACGATTTTACCAGGTCTGATTTCACAGCAGCATTTTCAAGACAAGAAAAGCTTTAACGCTTTGAAATCATGAAAAAGAATCATGAATTCCAAAATATTCTCAGCCAGCTAGGCGATTCATTAACTTTAAATGAAGAAAATATAATTATCTAGATTGAAGAAATTTGTCCATGCCAAGTACGGCCACCCTATAGCTCATCTACAATAAGAGTGTAGGCAAGGGATAGCTATCAGAAGATATTTTATTGCAACCATTGGCTGGAAGTACTATTAGAATCGTTTGATAACACTTATTATTGATAATATAGTATTACTAAACAAATAATAGCAGCTAGTTACGAATAGGTTGAACAGTACTATACAACTGTGCTAACGTTATGGTTTTCACTTTCAGTGGCTGTAGACTTAAATGGGTAAATTGCCAGCTGGCAACCCCGCAAATATCATACAGGCTAGCCCACACAACAAATAGGATCATAAGTACACGCAAAAGGAACATAGTTTCAAAATCAACTAGAGTCGTATAAGGACACCAAAAACTGGTGGGGCAGCTATTTAACTTCATTTTAAATAGAAAAAAATCTCTGTGGACCATGCGACCATCTCTTGGCCTGGACAGTATAAATCTCCCCCATATAACTCTTGGGAATAGTTCATGAACTAACTTACATGCAACAAACCATTTAGTTAGCTTGTACCAAAGGATGGCACTCATGCCCTATCCCAAAACTATACACATATAGGCAACAATTAAACAATAATTATGCCTTTCAGAATAAAAGACCTGGAAGGAATTATTATATCGAATATTAATTATAAAACCCTAATCTCTTTTATTCTTAATAAGAAGATTAAAATTAGCGGATAAAAGTAGCCTTTCCCTACATTATTCTAAATTAATATGTGAATTACAATATTTTAGTGTCTCTCGTCCTAGTTGGTGACACCATTTCTATGGTACTCAACATGACTATGACGTCTAGGGAACGTCTTCTAGCAAGTTGATAGAGATACCCTGATTGGCTGGTCTGACGTTGCTCGATGACAAATTAATAGTGAGTAATGATTGAAAGTCTCTTAGTTATTCAAAATATGTATAAATATTGAAAATGACAGCCACTGGAGGGGAAGGTAGGAGAAGTATTTTAAATCATCCAGAGATATGTTGGCTCGGTGAGAGTTGAACACGTGACGTTATGTTTTCTCCCCCGACCGGCAAGTCTAGAAAGTGGGGGTTGATCAAGCACATGCGTAGCCCAGTTTCGAGTCTTGGATATTTGATGGGGATCACTGGCCTCAGTGTAAGTTTCGTGATTCTTTAAGTGAGCTGGTCTTGGTTCTAAGTAGGCGCGGCCCGGTTTAATGGGACGCGCGAACACAGCACTGCTTTAACAGAGAGTATATGGTGGTGAATATTCGTTTGTGGTTGTATAACAGATCCAGATGTAGAGTAATAAATATGGCACGTACCGTAATTATGAGTTGTTCTTGTGTTGAGTTAAAAGTAGTTTAACCCGGCGCAAGTTTGACACAAGTGACTTTGGGCAAATGTTTGCAATAAATAACCTTCTGATAGCTGTCACTAACCTACAATCCCACCATAGGTGATCTATAGAAACTCCTCTGTGAGTATAATAAATACAGTATTTATGAAGAAAACCACGCCTAAGATCCAGTATAAGGCTTTCTATTAAGTTAAAGGGATTGATCTAACATTGCTGCCTCTTTCCCAACATGCTTGGATCCAAAATATTAAAAGAAGTAATTCAGTGTCATGGCTGTGGAATCGAGCAGATTGTAGAAAACCTGATAATGGCCTTGATCCTAATGAACACGGCTGGTATTTAGAAAATGACGGACACCACATAAAATGGTACGAAGGTCCACTCACAGAAAATCTTGAGACTATAACAGAAGAGGACAATGAAAACTAAGACGAGGAAGGTGATTTTGATAGTGATGATAGCTATTTCAATAAAAGTGAAGAGGACATCCAATGATATATATTTGTTAATCGTTCTCACAGAGCATAGTTTTTATTTTGTAAACTGTAAATTAAAAAAATAATTAAATTTATCATAATAATTTTTGTTGTTAATACTACATTATACTCGTCCAGTTTTAAATTTTGTAAAGATCGTTTGAACATGTTCAAACTGTAAAAATTACAATCGATCATGTTCAAAATGATCTGTGAATCATATCAAGATATATTTAGGGTGGATACTTCTGAAATGAATGCCCTATTTGATAAACTGTAAAAATCAACCAATCCTGAGAAAGGGGACTCATAAAGATAAATTAATCAAAATAACCTAAGCATTTGGGTAAACACCATGTCATTAAACAGTCTCCTAATTCCCATTAAAAATGCAACTCTATTGTTATTGAGTGTTCTTCTGAAACTAGTATACTGTAGTTTTCAAGTAAATCATGGTTAAACACCTCACATAGGCACACAAAATATTTGTCAATAAATTTTAAACATGTCATAAAAATATTCATATATTTATCATAAAAGAGTGAGAAGTTATGCTTATTTAAATGTGGTAGCTACATAATAGCGTGGCAGCAATATCGATGACGTCATCACGCAGCCTCCCCTCACCATAACCACCACCACAGTAATTTTGTAAGACTCGCTTTTCTAAGATATTTATGTCATACATAAACAAAAAAATAATCACTAAGCTTTTGCATTCGATTGGATAAATAAATCTTTCCTTGTGCTAGAACTTTTAAGCATGAATAATATGTTCATCAAACGTAAATTATTTATTTGGACAAACAAGAATGATTATTTTACAGTGTTTGTCTAGTTTTCACAAAGCCTTATGTAACTATCCTTATTCAAATTACTGTAGCTTAGGTTATAGCAGCGGGTCTGACTTCAATTTCGTTCATGGATATCTTATGGTTCCAGCCAATGTAGCTTTGTGAGAAAGTAAAACTTTTTACTTATCTTCTCGTAAGCAGAACATCTCTGTATTTCTTCAATCAATCTGTCAATAATGACAATAAAGACTATAGCTTTGATTCTTTACCTGAACCTCGTCTACATTTACTTCGTCGATCTAAACTTTTCGCTTACGTTTCCTCTTCGTGTTGTATGCAAAAGTATCTTCACCACATGTTTTCGCAGCTTTTGTATCGTAATGATCAAAGGTACCAACGTTCCTTATCTCTTCTCGGTATCCTACCAAGGACAGATAAAGTTCGGTGATCGTACCCAGATTGATGCTCACAGATTGCAGAGATTTGCTCACTCTGTTGAATCTTTATAGGATGTATTTCCACAGCAGGGTCAGGAAGCACGTTTCTAGAAAGTCTAGTGATATAAGGAGCCCTGAAGCCTGAGAAGTGTGGCTGGTTTTTATTTGTGTCACTGGCTATTATCTGAAGTCTGAATAACTGCCATGATCTCAGCCCAAGAGCAACAGAGACTTCGGCAGGCATCGTATCGAGTATACCATCTTGTGTGAGAAAGGCTCTTCACAACTGTTGAAATTGGCTTTAGTTGTGATACCAAAACTTACCAACACCTTGTCGAGGCAAGAAAAAATTGTACAATTTCTGCAAATTACATAATAAAAATATGGTGGCCTCGCTGCATCCGGCAGCACACGACCCGACAAGATTCAGTGAGAGAGCTGAATCGGTAACAAAAACTGCCAGAGGATTCACTTATTTTTTACTCGTTTGAAGGCCGGTATATACACCCAACATGTTGCTCGCTTTGTCATACGAGTATCCACGACAATTATTGTCGATATACAAGTCATAATTTTCAAGTTCTCGAGAACCACGTTAGCCAGGTCTTCTGCTTTATGGCCACAATTTGGTATTTATTATAGAAAGAGTTTGACAGGAGATTTATCTGCAGACACATTTCGTACAATGAATGAAAGTTGATCCATGTGAGAAATGTCCTGAGTTGAGTCAGCACGGATGGAGAGATACTTTGCAAGCTTTGTCTCAGTCACTATTGTGCTTATTACATTTTATGAGATGATATTGATAATTTATTCGCCTATTCTGGATGAGAGATGTGATATTGTACTGCACCCGTTTTTTCCGAGGTATTTTATGTGCATGTCCAAAAAAGGGTCGAATTAGTCCTAAAGTTCTAGGGTTATGTCATAGTTCCCATTCTTTCTTGATCCAACTCTCTCCTGTGAACCTCTAAATTGCAATCCTCACGCAGTCAGTGACCTCACAAAAAGCCAAAATGCGCTTCAGAACCTCCTGCCAGTATTTTATTTCTTCTTCAGTTTGAAGAATAAGACTCTTGACAACTTTACCACCAGCATTCTTGCTCACCAACATTGTCACACATGCTGACCTATGATCTTCTGAATGTTCATGTTCCTCCATTCTTTGACCTGCGTTTTCCCAGTCATTGTCTTAGTATTTAGCTAGCTACCCGATTTTCCGAAATCTTACAATAGGCTCAGAACACGGTGTCCTAGCTCTTCGAATATACTAGACAAGGCCAAGGTCGTGTTTCACCATTAGAAAATGTTCAGCTAAAGAGTGAAATGGGTAGATACCTGTTTGTAACCACATACTAGCACTTTGAGGAAGATATATCAGCATTCATATTTTTCTTCACACCGTGCTGGACGTGGTATCCGTGGGTGGCATCGTCTAGTAGCCACTCGGCAGGATCGTCACTAACAGATATAATCGGTAAACCTGCATCCACATGCGATTAAGAATTTTTATAATCTTCTACAATGATTGCTGCAGCGTCTTCGGCGTTCGAGTTTTAAGGCAGCTCGTCACAGTCAGTTACGCTTGCCAGCTGATGGTCGTCACTCAAATCTACAGAGGCTGATGCACTGGTACTGGGTCTGGGACTGGTGGCGGCGAAGAACGACTCCAACTTAGCAACTGTTTGAAGAAGTTATTTTCCTTATCCAATTTATCCTTATTCCTCTGGGCCTCAACCTGTTTTTTTTTGTTGTTTTTTTTGCTGACATTAGACTCAAACTTAATAAAATACGTTCGGTTAATTTTTTCAAAAAAATTAACGAGTTAATTGCCGAATTTATTTGAGATTGTTGTCACACTTTTAATAAAAGCACTTTAGGCACCAGGTTCCCCTCCAAGGGTAGGGCCCTAGGCAGCTGCCTAGATTGCACAGGACAAATTCCGGGCCTGTGTACGGAGGTGTTTTTTCTACATGTATTCCAATTTCCTTTCACGCAAATTAGGGTATATTTCCTCTAAATTTTACCATCCACATCCCTACTCCATTAGTGTATAATGTTGATGGCCTATTCATGTAGGAAAACGTGGAGTATACAGTGACAAAGTGTAATGATAATTTTTGAATAAACTGAGTCAGGAACACTCATAAAGTGACACACTTAACGATGTCTGAAATAGGATTTTTATGAATTTATATAAAACAGTACTGGCAGACTACTACTACTGCTAATACTATTTATCATAATAAAAATAATAATATTAGTATGATATAATTTTTATTTTTTGCTATACCTTCTGTGAAATATCTAATTTTGTTCCTGCTATTTTTCGTTTTAAATGCACTTTTCGTTCAAAAGACAAAGCCCCAATAAAATTATTTAACAAAGAGTTAACTGAATCTATAGAGTCATTGTTGATGTCTACAGCGTCTCCAATTTTTTTTTTCTGCTGTTCATACACTAAATCCTAAAATATAGCTTATATAATTATAATATAATATGGAATTTAAAACAACTCAATAAAACAATAAAATTCAAATCACAATAACAAAATTAAACTAATATACACTGAAACAAACCTTTTAAAAACACTCTGAATGCTTAGAATGTAACACTCATGAGTCAAGGATAGCCAGCTTACTGATCGCCTTCAGTGGCTGGGATGAACCATTGCATGTGCATTACACTCTATAACTCTCCGCAAGCCTGATTCTCAGGGTGCGTTAGGTGAAAAGGCACCATATCAGCTTATCTTGCCAAAAAAATACTGACATATTCGCTTCGCACGTTTAATAAAATGTCACTATGCTTTAAAAAAAATGGCCATTACAATTTAAATTCTATATTATGTTTTATGTACGGGGATGTTTTCTTTCCTTTTTTCAAAACCTTTTGTAATAGCTGAGCATAACTTGCCTACCTTGATGCCTCGCTACTGGGCGTATATATTATATAACTTAAAATTATTTTTAAAATAGTACATATGTATGATATAGATAGATTAAAAACAAGAGTGTTTTAATTTATGGCGTCAGTAGAGAATAGAATAGTAGTTAGGATGAAGGATATCTGCAGTTACAAAATGGGCAAACCATTAGTGATGGGTCGCTCGTGAGCGAGTCATTCAAATTGAACGACTCTTGAACGAGATCTGTGAACGAATGACTCTCGCTTCGCGAGCGAGTCATTCACGCCACCACTACTCACGACTTTTTCGCTCTCGTACATCCGCTCTGGCAAGAGTCAGGAGTGTTTGTCATTCATGACTCTTCTGTCGTTCTTCATTCGCTACTAAGAAAAAATCAACTATAAATGCTTACTATCGTTACTAGATAGCAGCANCTTTTTCGCTCTCGTACATCCGCTCTGGCAAGAGTCAGGAGTGTTTGTCATTCATGACTCTTCTGTCGTTCTTCATTCGCTACTAAGAAAAAATCAACTATAAATGCTTACTATCGTTACTAGATAGCAGCAATGCCTACAATATTAAACAAACAATTTTTATTAACATCACTTAGACATAATTCTGTGAATTAGACACTAAATGTTATATGCTAAGGTTAATTATTATAAGTAATATGATTAAGTAATAGAATTAAAGAATCAAACACAATAGGATTCGGATAAATTACACATAAAACTTAATTCGTTCATAAGATGAAAGGAATGAGACAGATTTGCACGCTCGGAACGGGAATTGTGAGAACTAGTTAGCGCTCGCTCATCAAGTTTAAGATTGAGAAGGGGTGAAGGGATTGGGAGCGAGCCAGCCATGCGGTGAACGATATGACTCATATGAACGACTCTTCATGAACGACTCTTTTGAGTGAGCGAGCTTATGTGAGCTATCTCGCGTCAACGAGCTGGTTCGACCCATCACTACAAACCTTAGTGAAGTCAAAGATAAATCACACGTTGAAAACTGCGTCTATTGAAGCAAGCTGGGATCAAACATCATCACTATCTATTCCACCTAAATAATATTTTATTACTTAAAAGTTTAGACCAAATGGCTATAATTATGAGATCATTTCATGGGTTAAAAGGCGATTTATACACACCTTGATAGTTAATTGGTTATAACTTTACTATAATTTTACAAACTCTAGTTGCGTCCAGTTGAGTCTGATATTTCCATTTAACACCAACAAATATAAAACAAATAAGAGAAAAACTATGAATATACTGATATTATTCCAAGTACAACATGGCGATGCACACAAAACTTCTCCCCTTTTATACTACAAAATTGTTTAAAACGTTCTTCTCCATTTTTATAAGCTCCTTGGATGTTCTGAAAATATAATCAGCTGACGTCATGGCGATAAACGATTAAAATTATTTGATGTCAAAGTCAGCTGTAAAATATAAAATTTGGGTTTAATTATACCATGTATTGTTTGATCACTTGTTAATTTAGAGTTATGTTTGATTCTTCATGACAAAAATCTTTCCATTTAAAGGTAAATAAAGATTTTGGCTTAGGCTACTTTTGAATGGATGCATTGTTCAAATTTGACATTTACATTCAAGGCCTTTTATAGTTATTATTAATGTTTTTCAATTACAAGCCATAATTATAGTTGTTGTTTGTTTACAATATTTATTATAATTGAAATTTTGTTTTTTTAAATTGTTAGTCTCAATTTTTTTTTATCTAAATTGATCTCAAATCAGAGTGAAAAAAAGACTGCCCATTTGTTTGGTTGCCATTATTTTATCAATATATTTTTCTGTGGTTTTTCCAATAGAGTGTAAAATTGCTGTAAAACATTTCGAATTGGATTTCAGTTATATTAATAACACACAGTTTTTCCTTTTAATTTCTGGATTTTGTGATATGAGAATACCTCTTTTTTGTGCAAGTGTTAATTCTAACAATATGTTGTTTACACATTTAGAAAAAATCAAGTCTTATTCCCTCAATTACGTATTTATTATACATATATCTAACATATTACATAAATACACACATCCACATAACTTAGGTAGACCCCAACTTAAAAAATCTAAGGTTCATTCTCAGTAAAAGATTTTCTGACTAGAACCTATGCCTTTTTTCACCTCCAGATAGCCCTGTAATGTTTGTTTTGACATTGTGGAAGGTAAATAACGCCTACAATTTCTTTTGAGAAACTATGTTTACAAAATAAATATTAACTTATCTAGTGGTGTTATTAATTAGGCATATAGGCCTCTTGGATACTAAAAACATCAACCATCTAATATGTTGATAGTAGTTAAATAATTATGATTCTCAGATATTGCACACTTATTTCCCATTCTTGGCCATTTCTTTATTAAAACATACAAATTATTGATATCAGCCATACATTAAAATACATCAAATCGATTTGAACCAAAAAGGAAGGGGGGAAAAGCTTTTAACTTAAAATTCCACTCACCTAAAGGATGGGATATCTTTCAGTCATTCTAGAACTATTTGGACACATTACACTAAAACCAAAACAGAATTTTTATTGTATTTATGAAGGAGTTAAAACCGTCTATAACAACTACATTTAACTTTACTTAGACTGTAGGGGCCTAGTAAATTTAACTTCAAGTGATTTGACTCAATGTAGATGATCACAAGTATCCATACCGACTAAATTCTAGGCAAAGTCACACACAATATTGATGACTTCATGGAAGTAACACAACTAATTTATATTAAGTATTCTTTCATTATTATGACATTTTCCCAACCCAGCTTAACCTAATTTTTCATGTGTTAATAAAAAACATATATATATATATATATATATATATGTGTGTAAAATAAACTACTCAATGTAAAAACTAAATGTGAAGGGAACACACATTACAATGTCATGTCCATATTAGTGCACACTGTGCAAGATCACGAGCGAAACTCAAAGCATCATGTGATGGCATCCGTCTAGCTTGTGGGATTACAGAAAAACTACACATCATTGTCAATATTTACATTTTTAAAGTGGTTTGGGCGATGTATTTTCGAGTTCAACTAGATATATAATATTTAATAGGCTAGTGTACATAGTAAAGTGTTTAAAATATCTACAAATTGTACCATCACAATGAAAAGGTACCTAAAATGGAGTGGATAAACCATACTAAAGCCTTGTTTCCTAAGACAATTAAAATGTTTCTAAACATTCATTAATGGCATCTTGGTTAAAACTTTTTGCCAAAATATTCATCCCTAACAACTTTCTGTGGAAAAGACTAAATTTATTATTCCATCCCAAATTTTAAATAAGTTAATCTAGGCTGGGTTAAATTTTTTATTATACACATAAAGGAGTTTTTTTTTGGGGGGGGGGGNCAAATTATAATAAAATAAAATATGTTTTCATATATGATTGTTTTTTAAGTCGGCCATTATATAACTCTTAAACTTATACTAATAAGTTTTATTTCATTTCAGCATGATCCAAGATCATGAACATATGGATGGTTTTCATAATACATTATATAAAATGCGATACAAGTTTTATACCGGTACATAAATTATTTTATACAGACTTGCGCTGTGATTAGTTAAGTTTGAAAGAGATTTCTTCTAGTTATTGTTGTTTGTCTTCACTCGTCATGCCTCCATTCCAGAAACTCTCTTAATGTAGAATGGGTGTTCAGAAGCCATTTATGTTATTGCTGTCTTTAAGTTTTTTTAGGAGTCTCTTAAGATAGGAAGTCTGGGAGAATATTGAACTAGGCGGCTCCTTTTATGATGGCTTTTTTTCATCAAACTAATTTGGTGTTGTGTCAGAGAGAAGTTGTAGGCCTACTTACTTCTTGTGTTGTGGTGCAAGTCTCCATGTCTGGTTTGGCTAGTTCTTGCATATTTGCGTTGTAGCTAATTGGGTAGCCTACATATGAGGGTTAGATAAAGCTATTTGTGAGAGTTTGATTAATGTAACATCACTAAAAGATCAACAATCTCTGTTTGATAAATATCTCATCATTTTTGGGATGGAAATTTATGCTTACTTCAAGGTTCAAACGGTTCATGAGATTATCAAGAAAATGGTGGAATGATAATAGCCTTCCCTGTGTAATAAGTAATTTAAACAAAAATTTTCTAAATTATGAATGGCATAGTCTTGTATTTTGACGAGTGATGTTTTTATGTGTTAAATATCCATTAAGTTATAACAGTGTTTAGTAAAACAAAAAATCCTGTTTTTAAAAGAAATTTTAGGCGTTTTTGACCCTGTAGGGTTTGATTTGACATTTGTGGGCAATTTAATACATTACTACAACACTGAATTTTCCTAATGGTTTATTTTCTTCATCTTTAGCCTAGTATTCAGTTTGGTTTTTGTGTCATTTTCTACTTAGTCTAATTATTAAACTGTTGGTTTTAAGTCCAACATAATTTACTTGAATTTAAGGGTGATTATTTTCCCACCATAACAATTCTAAAAATTAAATTGTGTACACACTAACTCAACTTATTTTGATCATAAAAAAAATCGAACTTGAGATTTTGATTAATTTTTATATTTCATGACCCCTCGAAGCCGAAAAAGTCGTTTTTGAATTTCCGTCAGTCTGTCTGTTTGTCTGTACCTCCGAGTAGAGCCTAAACTATTTTACCAATCTGACTAAAACTTGTTATCAAGGGTTTTCATAGGGCTGCCCTGAGGGGTTTTTGGAATTGGATATCTAACCCTAAAATTAAGGTTAGTTTACTGAAGGGCGAAAAGAGAAAAAAATCAATTTTATCAAAATCGGCTCTAACGATTTTGATTAAATTGAATTTCTAAACATTTATTACCAATATTACAAACAAAATGGCTATAATTCTCAATTTTTCGTGAAAATGACTTCAAGGGTTTCAGTCTGATGCGTAAATTCTCATTTTTGATCTCATCTTCGTAACTATTTGAAATATGAAATTAGTTATCATTGCAAATATGTAGGTCTATTTATAATACAAATGTTTTATTTGAAACATATTTTTATAAAACTAACAATTTTCAAACTAAACGCAAATATATATTAACATTTAAGGTAAAGTACCATATTGCGACCGACAAAAAAATCGAAATCGAAATATTGGTGGCTGTCAACTTTTCATGACCCTTCAAACCCTAAAAAGTGGTTTTTGTGAGGCTGTATGTCTGTGTGTCTGTTTAACCCTAAAATTAAGAGTAGATTATTAAATGGAGAAAAGAGAAAATAACGTTTTTCTCAAAATTGGCTATAGCAATTTTTATTAAAATTTGTCTAGAGGCGTTGAGTTTGTGAGTTTTAGTTGTACAGAGATACAACTTATGTTTTAATGCAGTAATTCTTTATTGCCATAGAATAATGATTAAATATTAGTATGTCTCTTAAAAAGTTTGTTCATTTTCCTTTAAACTCTTAAAGGGAATGTTTGTACAGCAATGATTTATCTCTCTCACTTTAGACGCAATAGTCAATATTTACATCTTTTATAGATCAAAATATATAAATGAGGAATTTAATAACATTGCAATGACCTGAAAATTTTCAACGCCTAATAAAATGTTGAACATTTTATCCAGAATTCAAATTTTTTGTATGTTGTGTTGTTGCCCCTTGTGGACCCAAAATTGATCATTTTTATTGATTCAAATATACAAATGAGGACATTGATTCTTTAAAAATAAAATTATGTAATTTAAACACAGGAGTCAAATGTTTTACATAAATATAGCACAATTTAGGTTTGAGGTTGATGGTGTATATTATTTTGTTTCACATATATTATGAATTTTGAGTAAATATCTACATTTTTAAACAATAGAGCAAGAAAGTCCTTGCAGATCTCCATACCATTTATTTAAATCTAGTTTTTACACGTTAATTAAATTATTTAATGTACACTTTCTGAACCGACTGATATATCAGCACTTGGAAATTTTTATGAATGAGAGAGCGAAAGAGCCTACCAATTTTTTCAGGAAAGGTATTTTCACATGATTATCTTACATGTCTTAATCAGCATGGGAGCGATGGGCTTGTACTTCCCCTCTGAAGGAAGTTGTGCTACAGATTTTTATTGCTCATTAGAAAACCGTTGACTCTGGCTGCGTTTGAACCCATGAGCCTCAAGTCCCGAGGCAAGCACTTACCCCAAGACCATCGGGGTTGACTTTTACATGTCAAGTGTGAATCATAGTCTAAGTTTATTTACTGATGTGTTTCAAATACTACATAGGTCATATGTGATTTTTAAAACGATATCCCCATGCCTTTTCGCTGTGGGCTTCTTTCAGTCCTTTACAATAAACATATTTTGTTAGCTCAGCTTTGAATGTTTAAGTTTTTGTTTTAATAACATATGCTCAAATTTATTTGTTTACACTTGTCAAGGATTTAGTTACTTAATTAGTTTGTAGTTGATCTTATAAAGCTTGTTCTAATAATAATAATTGGCGAAACCTCATATATAACAACTATCTCAATTAATCTACTAAATCTTCCAAATTGAAACTTTGGGTCACTATGATTATGTCTTAAACCTTGGCTGTATCCGAATAGTCAAGTACACTTGACTTGATGCAGTCTTGATAACTTTACACTTCTCGCGGTTTTCATAGCGAAGACTGCATCAAACTATTCAAACGGCAACACACTTGGGTCTGCAGTGCTGCTTCCTACTGAATAACTTAGAAAATATGTAAAAGCCATCTATTAGCTCTAATGAAAACAAAATATTTGTGTCAGTGCTCTAGTAGATGAAACAATAATACTAAAACAATTGCCAGTCAAACACCGCACCAACGCCGCGAGAAAACCGCATGGATCATAGCTTTCTGTAACCATGGTTACCAAGACCACGAGAAGACTGCACCGGTCTAGTCCGCGATTATTTGGACAGATCTACACTTGGTCACGTGATTGCCATTGCAGCTATCAATGCCACGAGCCAACGCAACGCCGCATAAGTAGACTATTCGGATACAGCCCTTGTCTTAGCTAGTTTAATAGATGAATTAAATAACTATTCCTACCTAAATTAAAACTAATTTTTGAGCCAGAGGTCACTTTTTGCCTCTCTCTTCTTATTTGACACACACTTCACTTTTTGTTTGACACTTTCTTCTCACTCTCTTTTATTTTGACAATTTCTTCTCACACACTTCTCTTTTTATTTTTATTTTACACTTTCTTCTCACACTCCTCTCTTTTTATTTTTATTTGGCACACTCTTCTCATGCCCTTCTCTTCTTATTTGATACACTCTTCTCATTTTATTTGACACACTCTTCTCATTTTTATCTGATACACTCTTCTCTGATACACTCTTCTCTTTTTTATTTGACACAATAATTTCCTTGCATTGTCTCGCTTGCTCTTTTACACTTGCTGTGTTATACTTACTCACTCTCATGTATTATTCTCTGATGTGATCTCTTCACTCACTAGTTTGTTCTCTGGTGCAATCTCTCACTCACTCATTGATTCTATGGTGTGATCTTTATCACTTGCTATATGGCACAATCTCTCATTCACTCTCTGGCACAAACACTTACTTTTGGATCCACCAAACCTGAAATACCTATATCAAATTTGCATCAAAATGGGGGCCTGGTGGTAAGGTTTTAAACTTCTGTGCTGGGAATACGGGGTTCAATCCTCGGTCCCGGTAGAGATTTATCTGATTGCCTAACCCTTCCTTCACCTCTGACAAGACTTGTATTAATCACAACTTATGAATGTGAGGAATGCCGGGCCTCCGCTGTGGTTCGGATCCGACATTAAACTGTAGTTCCTCCATTTAATCCCACAATTACCCTACCATTACACATTAGTTTAAGTGTATATAACCGGAACGGGTAGTAAGACGTAGTTATAATAAATTAAATTCATGGACTATATTTCTTTGATTATGTTTAGTAATAAACAAAACACATTGAGTCACTCTAAACATTTATTTTCACATTAGAGAAAATACTATTCTCCTCATGTCTATGTTTTTCCTACTATTATTAATAATCAAGGATACATAGTTTATATTAAAATTCACACATTTTTCAGATGGCTATGGATGGTACTGAAACAGACAGCATTTGCCATGTAAAGGCGTGTGATCTCTATCCTAAACGAGAGCTACTTTGTGATGAATGTGAGCTAGTTGTACCATTCACACCCGTGTATGGGGAAGCAGTGGAATACCTTGGACGAGATGTAGATGTTGTAATAGCCCTTTCCAACTACAGATTCTATCTCCAGCTGAAGGATACATACTATAACATTCCTTTGGGTTTAATTGACTTTCTGGAAGTGAAAGACATTTTCTTTCTTCATATTTTTTGCAAGGATGCTCGATCTTTTCGGTAATTTTAGTCAAGCTATTTTTATTTGAAAGTTGTTTACAATATTTTTTATTATGTTAAAGAAGTTATTTCATTTTTTACTAATAAATAAAGTATGGAACAAAAGACAACTTGAAACACTAAAAACTATCCAAACATTTAGTGAAATAGTTGGTTCTCCTATTTATATATTTTCTTTGTATATAAATATATTCTAGTCAATAACCTTCAGTTCTCACTGAAAACATGATTCACAAACCATAAACATTTGAAATTATCTACTTTCTGGGCTTGATACATTCATAGTTTAATCTGTATTTATTTTTGTCATTTCTTACAATACATTCATAATTTAATCTTTTATTTTTGTCATTTATTACAATGTTAATTTAAGTTTTAACATTTATTTTATCATTCTTTAATTATTAATGATTTGAACACCATATGAGTAAAGCAATTTTTACACACATTTTTCTTTTGTCATAGATGCTGTTTCTCCACAAATGAATATTGCTTGGAATGGCTTGGACGTCTAAACAAGGCTACATCGCCACCCAAAACTATTGAGTCACTGTTTGCATTTTCATATTATGTTTGGTCTATTGAAGATGGTGGGGAAGAATTGTGCAGCCGTTTGGGAAAAGACAATTCATTAAGCTTGAATGAGGTTGAAAGACTGAAGTTTGATTTACTTGGATCTTGGCGTATATCTCGTGCAAATGCTGAATATAAACTTTGTCCTTCATATCCAAAACAATTATTAGTTCCTGCATGTATTACAGATGAAACTCTAGAAAGTGTCGCAAGATTTCGAAGTGCAAGAAGGATACCAGCAGTTGTTTGGCGGTGTGTAGAGAAAAATTATATAAGATTATGTTTTTACCACTATATTTGATACATTGCTAACATTTTGAAGTTTGCCATTTTTGTGGAGAATTTTGTGCATACATTATAAGGTCTCCTTTAAGAATGTTAATGTGTAGGTTATTTTCAATTATATGTACTACCTAATATTTTCTGGGAAGACAAAGTGAAGTACAGAAAATATATATGCTTTATCTTTGCCTGAAAGTAGTGTATTGTACCTGCTTCACATAAAGTTCAATAATATTAAATAATTTAAATAACCACAAGGTCATTCCATATGAAATCACACAGAGGTGATTGCATATGACATTTAGAACAAATACATACATATATATATTTTGCATACATGTTTATTCTTATTCCAATAATATATCAACTTTCATACTTTAATTATTATTTTTTACCTTTTTTAATAATTCATAAACTTTTTAAGTCTTAACATTGCAAAGTTTTATATATTTAAAACAGACACCTCTTAATAGCAGATTTTTCTTGATAACGGACAGTTAAAACCTTCCCCGGCAAAATAACATGAGCTCTTACGGTCAAACAACTTCTCAATAACGCATGCGTACACTGTTAGCTTCGTGTATTTATGCATAAAGATCTCTAAACAGCAGACAAAAATTATTGTAAACACCATTCCATATATAGTAGTATACCCTAGGAATGTTAGTAATTCTATTGTCTCGCGTGAATTGTTAGCAGTACTGCCTTCCCCATCTAGGAAAAGTTTCTAAATTAGCTTAAGTAGTTATGACTACTGTACTTCAAGGGCGTTCCTCCCTCCTCTTCTAAGCCTTTAGCGGGGTTGTTCCATTTGTGCTCTTGCACACAGTCATATAGGCCTACAACACAGAAGGCCTACTGTTCACTTTTCATTTTAGTTTTGTATTTGAATGTGTGGAATGCCAGGCCTCCATCGTGGCTCGGATTCCACGTTAAACTGTAGGTCCTCCATTTCATCTCACAATCACCCTACCATTACACATTAGCGTAAGTGCGTATAACCCGAACGGGTAGTAAGACGCAGTGCTAATAATAATAATAATAATAGTTTTGTATTGTTCTGTGTATAATGAAATCTGTACAGTAAGCTACATATACTATTTATTCAGCTGTCATAACTATCCTGCATACAATACTGCACAATGCAGTAATTAGTTCATTGCCTCGGTGGTGTAGTTGGCTAACACGCTAGTCGTGTTGAGCTCGACTGCTGAGGACGGGGAGATCGAGGTTCGAATCTTTGTCGGGTGAACTGGGGGTGGTTTTTCCTAAATGGTTTTCCACTCTCCCTTCACGCAAATGCGGGTTCACTTCCTCTAATTCACCCTTCCCAACTCCTAATCCATTAGAGTAATTAGTACTTAAAGCGTATAACCCGAACGGGTAGTAAGACGCGGTGCTAAATATTATAATATAATTAGGTCGTTGTAGTTAATACACTATATAGGTTCACGCAGTGGGTTTTAAAAAAAATAAGATATTTTTCCAAATAACGAACACTTCTTATATATATATATTAAAATTCTCTGAATTGGTTTTCCAGTTTGGTTATTTTTACAATATGGCCAACGCTAAATTTGATGTTCACAGAAACCTAAATATCTTGGGAGTTAAAAGCGTTAGAAACTTAGGACGGAAACCATTTTACTTTGCTTAAATGAATTACATTTCATGCAATGAAATGATCTGTCCAACTTCAGCTTGTGTCAGAGTGGCTGAAAGTTAACCTGAAATTCTTTATTGACTTTGTTTAAAAATAGTTTTTAAGCCTTAATAAATTTATGAGAGGGATGGATCTAAATCTTCAAATTCTCACCAAAAATCTTAGTCTGTGAAATCTCAAGACTTAAAACCCTTGGTCTATTATTTTATTAAGTTCTAAAGATGGGCACTTGCTCAAATTTAGGAATATTCAGGCCTTATATCGCGGATGGGAAACTAGAAAATTTTTAAAACATACAGGGAATAAAGTATTGTGGTACAATTTCAGAGTTTTAGATGGGTCAGGTTTTCATTTCCGTAGCATAATAAATAAGACCCAAAATGTCCCTAAATCATTTATTGATACTTTTTTTTATAATTCTCATCATTATGTCTCAAAACGCCATTCTGTTATGATTAAAATCACACACACACACACACACACACTTACTTGCTCTGAAATTAATTACCATTTAGAACTACTTGGACATGCAACAAAAAGTAATCTGGATAAAATAATATTATGACCTTAAGGTATTGTGCAATTCTTGAAAAACTATTTTCTTGCTTGGATTTTTTATTTTTTTAATGAAAGAAAGACAGGCAGGAGTTAAATAACCTTATTAATTATTGACTAGGAAACCACAATTTTTTACTGTAGAATTGGAATTTTCAGGGAATATAAACATAAAAATGGGTTTAAATCTTGCAATATATGCTTGTCAAATAATTTTGAAAAGTCAAAACTAAAGAATAAAAAAATGCTGTGAAAATGTTTGTTTAGAACTTTGAACTCTATTGGTTATCTCAACATTAATTGCATTTTTATCATTTATTATAAAAAACCTATTAGTCTAACAATCTTACTAAGCCAAGCTCATTGATCTCATTCTCAATGATAATTAAGTATTACCTAAAGTCAATACAAGCATTACAGAATGTATTTTAAATACCAGTTGTTTTACTTTAAACTTGTTTGATATGTTTCGACCTAGGCATACTGGTAATGGTGCTGTGATAGCCCGATGCAGCCAACCTGAAGTGGGCTGGCTGGGCTGGAGATCCTCTGAAGATGAAGACCTTCTGAAAGCCATTGCAGATGCTTGTGCCTTTGACCGAGGTCATTTACAATCCGAGAATGGCGAGAGTATACTTGACTTAACTAACAGCATTTTGGCAAAAGATGATATATTTGTTGATTTAGACCATAAGGTGAGAAAACAAAAATAACATTTTTCTATTTAATTAATTCCACTTAAGATAAGGACCAAGCAAGTATTTGTTCTGCTAAATTTTTTTTTTTTTTTTTATNATGTTAAACAAATTAATCAAACCAAGCTGATTACCCAACACATTTCACTCATTGATATATCAACTTTCACACTTTAATTATTATTTTTTTACCTTTTTTAATAACTCATTAACTTTTTAAGTCTTAACATTGCAAAGTTGCACTATATAGGTTCACGCATTGGGATTTAAAAAAAATAAGATATTTTTCCAAATAACAAACACTTCTTTAAACGGACATTATTTTGATCCAGAAAGGTGTACGCTATCAAGAGATTTCACTGTATAATGCTTCTTGTCAAAGTCTTAATACTGCTAAGTTATATTTATAAACTACCTTGACAAGAAGTTAATGAATTATCAATTATTAATTAAGATATTATATATATTTTAACTAAATATATATATATATTAACTAAATAATAATTTCCCATGCGTTAAAAAACCCACATAAACTCCACTTAAACATGCCATCATATTATTTTCTAAAGGTTTTAAACTTTTTTTAGAGTATTAAGTATTTTAAAAATAAAATGTATTCTTGCAGGGCCGTATTTAGGTATGTGCAACATGTGCAGCTGCACAGGATGGCAAAGTTTAGGGGGATAGCAAAATAATATGGAAATAAGACAAATATAGCAAACTTGAATGTAGCCAATAAACAAATTTATAGCATTTTGCATTAAGTATAAAAAATAGCAATTCGTTAGCCCTCTCTCAAAATGCGTTATTAAAGAACCACTCTTTCATATTTACGAAAGATGGTAGCACAGCTACCTTCAAATTGACTGAAACTCTGCATATGTTATAATCTGGTAATTTCACTTTTTTTCCCCCCGCAACGTTGTGTTGGTATTGCTTTGTGGTGTGCTTTATTTATTTGTCCATAGTGCTCAGTTAGTTTATTTTTGTGTGTTCTATTTAAACAGTATTTTTCAAGTCTCAATTTCTTTGAAATATTTACTTAAGTGTTCTTGTGTTTTCTGTTAAAACAGGTAAATGTAAACCAATTATAGATTACCGTAAACTTCATAAATGAGGTTTATTTATATAGTGATAATTTTTTAGTATCATTTATCGGATTTTAGTATGAATATTGTAATGATACTGATTTGTACCCCTCTTATATATTAAAAAAGTCATGGATTAAGTGCATTTTTCTTTAAAGTATTGTATGTAAAATATCCTTTTAATATTTCAACCATGGAGAATCACTCTTTTCAAAACTGATGCCAATGGATTGCACCATTTAAACTTATTTTTTTCTCTTTAAAAAATTAACTCCGTAGTAATACCAAAAAAGCAAGTAACTCTAGCTCCATATACCCAATAGGAATCTAGCCTTCACAACATATGTCGCAAGGACTCTTTCTATTAGTTGGTTTTTACACTGATGACAAGGGGGTCCAAGAGGCAAGGGGTAGGTCATATATAAGCCTCTTGTGCGAATGAATAATAGAGAGTAGTCACATAAATCTACACAGCATGGTACTCAAAACACAGAACGTGTAATGTTACAGAGAAATAATCCGTAGTTCATCTAAATTGTATCATAAAATTATATCTTCAGTGCCGAAGATAAATGCACTTTAATAAATCGTGTGCAACATTAAAGGTCTTTTTTATTCAATTAAAATATCAGATTAAAAACCTTATCATAATAATTGGCGCTCGATCACGGGTCTATAAAACCAATTATCTCACAATATCATCTGTATATCAATAATTTGTTCCCAATTGTGGGGAAATTATATAACCACAATTTTAAACCGCTTTAATTAGTGCTCGATCATAAAGAAATTATCAGATAACTAAACGGTATCACTTTAATCAACACCCATTGCCGATGCATAACGTTTTAATTTGCGTCCAACGTGGACCGTTTAATTTGATAGCACTTTGATTGGTGCCCAATTAATTAAGAAATTCAATCGCACTATAATATCCAAACATTTGTTATACAGGAATATTTGCATAGACTTGTACAAAATTTCTATGTTTTTATAGTTTATTCAAATTGTGTTACAATATTTAAATAAAATTGAAAATAAATTAGCAATATGCATAAGTCTCACAACCATATAATATCTGCATGTCAATCCTGTAATTAGGTAAGAAGTGATATTGATGTTTGACGGATGAATGGGAGGGGGGGGGTTAAAATAAATGACTGCACAGGGGCATTGCATACCCTAAATACGGCCCTGGTATTAGGTGTAAATATTGGAAAGCCATGCCTTAGCTTAATTTTTTTTTACAATTCTCTATTAAGGGAGGAAGACAGTTCTTAGCCATGAAATAAGACCTAAATTCTCTCTTTCATTCCCCTCCCATTTCTTTCACACATTTGCTCAATACTTATATGCTGGAATAGGTAAAAAAGTGAGGTGAAACGGAAGAAATAAAAAAAATCAGTCGTCTGGACTTATAACTCTCTTTCTTGATAGTTACCCGCCTCAGTGGCATAGTTGGCTAACGCGCTTGCCGTGTTGAGCTCGACTGCTGAGGACGGGGAGATCGAGGTTCGAATCTCGGTCGGGTGAACTGGGGGTGGTTTTTCCTAAATGGTTTTTCCTAAATGGTTTTCCACTCTCCCTCCACGCAAATGCGGGTTCACTTCCTCTAATTCAACCTTCCCAATTCCTAATCTATTAGAGTAATTAGTACTTAAAGCGTATAATCCGAACGGGTAGTAAGACGCGGTGCTAAATATTATTATTAGCTTGATAGTTCTATCAAAATACAATATAATGAAAGCCAAGCCCTGACAGCTACTTTGACATGTGTTTAAATTCATCTCTATACAATACTTTTTTATTTAGCTACTAGTTTTTAGGCCTTAATTCAATTCAAAAGGGTGATTATAATATTAACCAACCTTATAAAACCTAATCTTAAATTGATATACTCATAGAAGGTTGAGCTTTGTAAAAAAAAGGTATATTTCTGTCAGTTATTACATAAGCATGGATAAAATTAGTGTGAACTAAATTTATTTATTTTATTAATAGATTAAATACTAATATTGAAAACCCGGTTCTGTTTAGTTCTGTCTCGTGGTCTATACTATATATGTGCAAGTGTTTCAGCATTGTAGGTCATATAGGAGCTTTTTGAGGGCATGGAAAGACACACATAAACATCAGGAAATTATATATGTGGGTACAAAATCGATAAAGGGTTAGATGATGTTGAGGCCTGCCTGAAATATTTGTTTTCTAGGTCTTCTGAGCCATGGTTTTTCTTTTACTTTGTTTTTTTGGGAACACCCCC
>CABEEJ010003694.1:23507-73055 GCA_901482245.1 Timema douglasi
CCCCCCCCCCCCCCTAGTGCTTAAGGACCCTAATGGGAATTTTTGATAACCAAGTATATCCATACTTTTTTTGATTAGGGGCTACCTGCCTTCAACATTTAAGCTTCCTAGGTCTTTTGGGATTTGATATATTTTTGTCTTTGGTTTTTTGGAAACATCGCATTTTGAGAGCCCTGAATGGTAATTTCAGGTTACCATTAATCATTAAAAACATAAAAGGCAAAAATATGGCTTAATTAGGTTCTGTCACCTGGTCTATATAAGTATGCACAATTTCAGCATTAAACATAATCGAACATCACATTCCTCCAAAGAGCATACATGAAATAATATACACTTTTATAGAAACTTGGAGAAAAGAGGGACATCTCTGTACAGAAAAGAGTATAACAATCATTTCTCATTTTAAAAGTACCTCAATTAAAAATACATATTTTTTCTTATATCTCAGAAACATTTTGTTTGATAAAAACAAATTTCAAATAAAAGCCTTATATTTTTAATAGTACTACAAATTACATTGCTAAGTTATTTTATATCACAAATAGTTGCAGAGATATGATCAAAATTGGAATTTACACTAGTGTAAAGTACCCTAAAAGTAATTTTCATGGAAAAATGAGAATTACCATTTTATTTATCTTATTAAACAGTACCTAAATAGGAATTTTAATCAAACTTGCTAAAGCAGAATTTGATTTATTTTTCCCCTTGGGTAAACTAACTTCAAAAAAAATTAATTGAAAATCCAGCTTCGTTAGATCCTGTCCTTTGGCTTATACTCTAGGTATGTAAAGTTTCAGATTTCTACGTCATATAAGGGTTCCTGAAAGGTGTAGAAAGAAACACACCCAAACATTATAAAATGATATATATGGTTAATTAAAGAAGAGTTAGAACAAGAAAAATTTTAATTATAGCAAAAAATAAGATATTACATATAAGGCCTCAAAGAAAACTACAAATTTATTCATTTGTGTGTATATATATATATATATGTGTGTGTGTGTTAGTGAGTTAATTGAATATAAGTAGCGTATGAAGATTTATTATAATTACTTTGTATCAAGCATACTAGTAAAGACTTGTTTATATATATATGTTACATTTATACATTAATAAATGTTACATGTATATTTTTGTGTGTGTGTTACATATATGTATATATGTTACACCCCAATAGTGAAACTGCCTATTTCATGAATTGGTCAAATTTCTGCTCATTTTGTGAACTGGCCTTTTTGCTTAATCATTTCACAAACTGAACAAAACTTGTATTCAATCTTGCCCATTTCATGAACTGGAACCTATTGTACTTTCTACTACAAGCTTAACTGAAATTAATTTTAAGATATTATTTTAAGCCAACCCAATCTAACTTAACCTAACCTTCCATTCTAAAATTATTAAAAGTCAAATTATCCTTGACCAATCTGTTATTGGCCTTTCCACTTTATGGACAAAGAAAAAAATTCTTTCATCTCATTAATTGGGTGACGATCAGAGCTGACTAAGTTAATGAACTAGACTATTTTTTGTCCAGTTCATAAAATGTTCCAAGAGGAGAAGCCACTTCATGGAATGGACATACATTAGCTCAATTCATGAACTGGGTAATTTCTAAAATGGGCTGTAAGTTAACACACACATATATACACACCCATATATATGTATACATGCATTAGTTAGTTGTAATGACAGATATGTTGAATATTTAATTACAGAAAGTTCTGATTATGGATGCACGCTCATACACAACTGCAGTGGCAAACAGAGCCAGAGGGGGTGGTTGTGAATGTCCAGAGTATTATCCAGGCTGTGAGATTCAGTTTATGAATCTTGCAAATATTCACTCAATACGCAAAAGTTTCCAAGCTGTACGTCAACTATGTTCTTCAGCTGCTGATCGACCAAAGTAGGTTCTTTTTACAATTTTAGTTTACTGCTCTAAATATTTTTTCAAATCTATTCAATTTTCTCTTAAGTCTTTTAAAAATAAATCTATTGATTTTTATTATATATTTATATATATATTAGGTGTATGCGAACACAAGTTTGTTTGAGTCAAGCTAAGCTTGAGTCAAATAAATTTATACTTTTAAAACTTAAATATTTGTATAAAAAGTTATTGATTTTTTTTTAATGTTTGAAAATGACAACACCGTAAGTATATTTAAAATGAAAACGTTGGTTTTAAAATATAAAATAACTGGTTTTTAAATCTTTTTAGAAAATAAACCATAGCAAATTATATTTTTTTAATTTACAAATATAACTTTAACACATGGTCGCAACAAGTCACTTTATATCTAAAAGTAACCTTCTTATCTGAGTTACTAAAAACCCTTTTTAACTAAAGGTAACTTCTTAACTAAGTCAATGAAAGCCACCTTTTCAACTAAAAGTAATTTTCTTAACTGAGTCATAAAAAGTGTTTAAAATCACTCATACTTTTTTTTTTATATATATATATATATAAATCTTAGTAGAAGTCAGTAGGAAGAATGTTATGTTACTTTTTCTGGTGGGAGGTGGATGCTAAATTGAATGGATGTCTACCACAGTGTTTGGCGCTAGAGGAGCAAACACTTTTTTGTTTCATAGTGCATCTTTAACTTGATGTGACTTTATTTTGTTTCAGATAATTCTAGCTTTTTACTAAAGTTTTACATATTTGTATTGTGTAGGCTATTGAAAATAAACCATAAAACAAAATCTATACTTTTGAAAATTTAAGTTTATATTTTGTTATTATTTGGTTGTATCTGTATTAAAAAGGTAACCCTATCTGTTTTTTTGTGATGTTTGTAATAATAATAATAATAATAATAATAATAATCAACTATCCAGCCACTGGCTATGTCTGCTTGGAACATAAATCACTTTGTCTCCTTTCTCCTCTCTCCTTCATACTCCTCTGCACTCCCTTCAACCACGGATCCCTTTGTCTTCCTCTGGGCCTCCTGCTCTCCATTTTAATATCCAACATCCTCTTTAATATCCTCTCCTCCATTCTTATATCATGGGTCTACCACCTTTGTCATTACTTCTCTAACCTGTCCTACACTTGCTCCTTCTTAACTATCCCTTTCACTGTCCCATTTCTCATCTTATTGTTTCTTGTCACTCCTATAGTACCCAGAAATTTAATTTAAGAGGCTTGAATTATATTTCTATCCTGCTCCTTCAATAACTATGTTTCTACTGCATATGTCAATATTGGTGCAAAGTTTGTCTTATAAATCTTTCCTTTACACTTTCTAGGCACATCCCTGCTCCACTTCTTAAAAAAGTTTTTGTTTGCCTCTCTCAATGAGTTCTCTTCTATTTCTTTCACTCTCCTCAATGAGTTCTCTTCTATTTCTTTCACTCCCCTCAATCATACGCCCCTCAATCATACTCCCTGAGTATTTAAAGCTTTCCACTATCTTAAAAACTGGTCCCCTTCTACTTTCACACCAGTCCTGCACCTGTCTCTCTCTCTTTTAATAATCAACATCTCACTTTTCCATACATTAAACCTCATTCCATACTCTCTAACATCATTCACAAACACCATTGCTTTCATACTTTCCTCCCGAATCACGTCTATTGCGTTTTTTATTATTTCATCCATCACTACAATGAATGGCAGTGGTGGGAGCACACTTACTTGCTTTAGGCCATTTCTTACCCCAAACCACTTTGTCTCCTCACCTCCAACATTTACACAGCTCTCACTCCCTTTGTACATATTTCTCACTCTCCTTATTGTATCGTCCCTCACACCGCTTCCCATACTCTATATCAACACATACTGTAAATAAGCTTTTTCAACATCAAGTAAGTCCATCAGCAGGTTCTTCCCATACTCATTGTCACTCTGGCAGTTGCCTTACAGCAAATTTAAGATTGTATGATGTTTGTAACTAAATTAAAACATCTTCACTATGGGTTCACCCAAACCAGATTCTTGAATTTATTGAAGCCTGTTAAAATAATTTTTTTTAACAAAATACATTATATAATTCTGTTATAACTTAAGTAATTTGTGATTACTTGAGTTTCTACTTATATGTCTCATTATAGGTTGGGGAGCATGATCTTTCTTTTTGGTTCTTCATTTTCATTGCGGCCTTTTAATGCCAGTTCATGGGGACCACATTATTCTAAGCCCTCTGCATTCTATTAATCTAATATATACTTATTTTTTAGACCTGTTCGTTGTGTTTTTGAACTGAAATTTTGACCGTGGAAGCTATCTGTGATGATATATTTATTGTTACAAATGATTTAAAATTACATGCATTTTTCAAATGAATTTCATATTCCTTGTGTTTTTTAATTTTTTCCCTTAAATGTTTAAGATCTTCACAGCCTACAGTTGTCCATGACCCCTCTTTGCCAAATAATAAACAATAAAAACAAAATAAGCTCTGTTTTTCTTCACCCACATTTAACCACAATTTTTCACCAAACCAAACATTAGAAAAAAAATATTTTTTCTTCCCATCCTCCTGCATAAATTTAAAGTCATTAAGCTGATGTGCTTCTAATAGTTTAATCCCAAGTTTGTTCTTGCAGTTATAATGAATAAAACAGTGCTTTTAATAAAGAATATACTTTATTCATTTATTTAATCACTTTCACTTGGTACCTTACTTCTTGTGTCTTAACTACTACACTAAAACACAAACACATAAACAAAAATCAATATAAACCACCTTTATCATATAGCTGGCCCACTTAGAATAGTTCTATTCGCTAAACTAAACAACCATACCAAATACTTTAAGCTGTCATGGGAAGATATTTCCAAGTTTCTTAATCTGGGAAACAAAGGTTTTATTTACAAATTACAATATATAGTTAGGGTGAAATAATAGATTTGATATGTCTCAAATTTGGTATGTCTTATACATTGGAGATTCTGGTATACAGCCCTGTATCATAATTAACAAATATTTATTTTGATTTTAATCTAATTAATTTTCTAGATAAATATTGTTAGAGATCAATAAAACAAAAAATTGCTATACCACCCCTGAAATCATTGATTTATTTGGTCTTAAAACACACCTGGTGTTAAAAGCATTGCACCAAAGAAAAAAAATAAACACCCAAATTTAACGTTTCCTGGGGAGGGGCTAAATGTGTTCCAAGTTAGGTTGGCTTTAGATTCATGCGTACTGAATTTCTAATAACTAATACATAATATACATTGGACAGCTTATAATAAATATACAAGTATTCACAAAACTAAATAATGATAAAAGACAAAGATTATAAACATCAACTGTGTCCAGCCTTAGGCTGTAAAAAGCCTCCATCTTCCTCTTTCTTTCTACCACAATTCCTTTAATTGCTTTCATTATTATCCTTTCACTTCCACACTTTCTATTATCGGTTCTCCACATCACTTTCTTGGTCCTCCTTGCGGTTGTTTTCCTACATACTTCATCTTCCTCTTAGGGATTCTCTCCTTTTCCATCCTCATTACATACCATGCCATACCATCTCAACTCTGCCTCCTCTGATATCTCATGTAGTGCCTAAAACCCCATTCTTGCCCAGACAACTTTATTTATAATGGCCTTTACTCTTGTCTCCCTTACATTCATTGGCCCTGTTTCTTCTGCATCTGCAACTATGGGTTCAATGTATGATGTATGTACTATACAGCACTTGCTTACACTTTAAGGGCACTTTTATTCTCCATGGCAGTTCTTTTACACAGCTATATAATTACTCCTTCTGATGCCCTCTTCTTATAAGATCCTTTCTACTACCACCCTTTTTCTCAATCACCATCCAAGATACTCTACACTAATAACCTTTCTCAATTCTACTCCATCCAAATGTATAGCTTAACCTTACTATGCCTTATCCTCTTATCATTACCATCACTTCACACTTTGTTATGCCAAGTTTCAATCCAAATTCTTTCACTTTCTCATTCCATTCCTGTAGCTGTTCCTGTACTTACTCTTCCTTCTCTCTCCATACAATAAAATCACCAGCAAACATCACGGCTTTCCTCCTTGAGTTTCCTTGACACTTTATTCATGACTATTTCCATTACCTATACAAAGAATAGTGGTTAGAGAGCACTCCCCTGTTCCACTTCATTCTTTATTTAGAACTATTCCGTCCACTCCTTTGTCTTAACACCTCATTTACTCTCATTACAACTCCTCTTTTCATTCCAGCCACCTCCATCGCTTCCCAGGTTTATTTAAATCCATACTTCAAATGCCCTCTTCTAGGCCATAAATATTATTATCAAGTCCTTCCCAAATTCACACCATCTTTCCATCAGCTGCTGTATAGCGAAGATCAATTCTACTGTTGATCTCTGTTCCTTAAAATGTACTATTCCTCTCTCCAACTTTCTACATTTTCTTATCTTTTGTTTGAGCATCTTCTCATATATTTTTGTACGATGGCGCAATGTGTTTCTCCTATAATGCGTACACTTCTTCCTGTCTTCTTTATTATAATAGGTACCAGAATTCCCTACTTCGTTTTCCAGTACCTTGTTCTCCTTTCATATCACTCTTGGTGCCCTGTATAACCCTTGTATTCCCACTTATCTTGCAGCTCTTATCATTTACACAGTTAGTTAAAGTCCACACCTGGTGATTTTATCTGTTACATCCTCTTTAATGCAGTCTCCACCTCTTTCTATGAGGAACCCACTCCTTCCTCTTCTGTTAATCCATAATGATCCTGTGCTTCACCCTCATCCCCCTCCTCTTCCGGGTTTAACATTTTTTCAAAATATCTCCTTCATAGTTCCTTTTCTTCTCCTGCCTTTATCATTTTCACTTCTTAAGCCATCATTCTAGCTTATTGTCTTTCCTTTCTCTACCTGTTTCTAAGCTGGCTATATAACACCTCCTTACTTCCACATCCCTTTTCAATATTTCTCTCAATTATACAGTTATATTATATTATTATTGATTGTAATTATTGTTGTGGTTGCTAAAAGCCTTCTCTTTGCACTAATAAGCTCTCTAAGAACACTTAGAAGTACCACACTATAAAGATAAAAGGTCAAAATTTAAATACAAGATGAGTGCATTATGTTTAAAGAATACCACTATCTTGGATAATAAACACAATACAATAGATTTTGAATAAATTTTCACACCCATAGTCCAGTGGCAGCTCACATATGAGGCAAAAGAAGCTATGCCCTACCTATTATTTGAAGATAGCTACTCACAATATATTCATTAACTTGCTTTTAATTCTCTTTAGATGTTATTTGTTTTTTACAAGATTCCTTATTAAGATGCTAATTTTTTAAAAAGATTGATTTATATTATGATAATTGAAACTGGTTTTAAAGATCTCAAACTAAAATTACAAGTGCATGGTCACTAATTAAACCAGGGAGTCAATCTGGTACCACAACCAATAACCAAAACTATGTTATTTTTAACACTTGACACCATGCTCGTTAAATTTACGGGCAGCCATTCTTACAAATTTCGCCGAGCCTGTCATTTCTTTGGGATCTTGAATTTAAATCAGCATAAAATCTTTGTCCGTGTTTTCTATGTGTTTGGTTAGTGCCAAGCATTCCTTGGACGGTTAGTTCCGAATTGTGGTCATGTATGACATTTTACTGAACATCTGATTGGAGTTTTTATAACTATAACAACCCTGCATTTCACCCTCTTAGCCCAAGTTCAGTGATTCTTAGTGCAAAGAATAGCATGCACTTCTCTTTCTTGTGTTAGCGCTGCATAAACATTGGCGAGGAGAAAAGGTTAATTTGATAATGAAATAACAGAAATAGTGAATTTAGCTGATGTTACAGCTGACAACTAATGTGAAATAGAAGAATTGAGGGAACTAGAGATAAAATATAGAATCAATGCTGTTTATGAAAGTGAACACTATGTGTCATATTCTGCCTATCTTGCAAATGTTGACATAAAAATATCATTTTATACTATAGAACCTAAATTATTCTTTAAATATAAATGATATGTGTTTGAATGGTAAACACTTGAATTATTCATTACATATAGACTATTATACTTTCTAATGCATATATTATGGTGCATTGTGATATCTCGCAGGTAGGCCTATCATCAATAAAATATAATTCTATAGTAAACTTATTTACATATCAGCTAGCATTTAGAATTTGGATTATTCTTTATGAAGCTATTCATTATGAGCCTATATGCACATTTTATTGTATACGACGATGCCTATCACATAAATCACAGCTGATTATGTGAGTAAATTGTATTATTTTTATGACTTTTATTTTTATTTTGCACAGTACTTTTACTAAAAATCCTAATCAGATCACTTTACAAGATATCACACTAGATTAATTATCTAGAATAAAGAATAATGTAGTTCCAAACTGTCCGTTGAACTTTTAAAACTCAATGTGGGGCTGTGGAGAAATGAATTTATTAAAATCTCTAAAATGGCTGATTTCTGCAGGTAAGTACATAATCATGGCCCGGTAGTGAAAGTGTTAAGGAACTGGAATAGGAACCCAAAAAGTAAAGTACTTAAAAACGAGAACAGGAAATAAATGTTTAGGTTAATATTGGTTTTTATCAGTTCTTAAAGTCTCTTACTTTTAATATAAGATAATTTATAATTGCATGCTATTCCCTGATTTCTGAAACTTGAGTACATTTTGAAAATAACAAGTCTCTCTTTTTTCTGGGATTTTTATGCGGCTAGGATATATATATATATATTTTTTTTTCCAAGGGAATTATAGAAGTATCAACAATCACTTAGCAGTAAGAAATGAGTTCAGATTCTTGAGAAATGTGTAGGACTTTCTCATTTTACTCTTTAGGCTACGAGCGTAGGAAGATTTATTTAACATTTAAGTGACAGCAAACTTGTCTAAGAAGGGAGAATACTGAGAAATGAGAATCGGTCCAGTTACACAAGAAGTCTAAGCTAAATACGAAGAATTTTATTTAAAAGTGTTATTCCTAAAAGCTAAACAATTTAAGTGGCCAGTTTGCTTGGTGGGGAAAAGGTGCTGGAGGGCTCGCAAACTGTTAATCTTTTTACTCTGCCTCCATTTATCAAGTAATAAGTAGTTCAAAGTTTGTATTCATTGTGTGAAGTTCAAAAGGTTTTTTTATAGTTTTAATAATATATTATTTAATTTATTTGATAGAAGGGATGAAACAAATATTACACATTGTGGAATTTCTTTAAATGACATAGAGATTGAGTGACACACACGGATATTATTAGGATGATTCTTAAGGTAAATTACATAAAGTATATATATATTGAAACCCTGCAAACTCATTTCTTATTTTGGTGCCTCTACAAATTAAGGAATTGAAGAAAGAAAAAAAATTTGAATAACATTGTCCAAATTGAAATCATGAATATTGCTAAAACATTATTTTAATAGCCTGTTAATGAAACCCATAATAATGTTTTTACACATAAAAATAATTGACAGACACCTTATATAGCCATTTAAAATTCTTTAAACAATAAACTAAATTAATATAGTCCTACACTATTTATTTTTGTTCGTGACATGTTAAGTATTTGGTTTGGCTGCATGCTACCTTATTTCAATTGAAAATACATATAAAATAAAGTTTTCTTAATATATTAATTTGAAAATTAGAATGTAATTATTTTCAAAATTTATAAAATAAAACTCCTTGACTCCATCCCACAGTTGAGACATTGATCAAGCAAAGATAGTACCATTTTCTGCGGATATAGTGAGGTCAGCACAACAAACCCTTCGACAGTTGATCTCAATTTTATAGGCTGGAGCTGCTACTTCTTCATTCAAGTAGATCCTCATTAATTGACCACATAAGGCTGAGCTGACCTCGTTTCAGACCCATACCTCACAGACAATATGTAGGCGCCGGGGATCAAACCCGGATCCTCTGACCTCTAGATCACATGGGCAGTCTTTTTATTATATTTTAGAGTTTTCACAAACAAAAATAGAATAAAATTATTTTCGGTTCAAATGGTATCCTGAATTACAAATAAATTTTGCAATTATTACTTCCTGAATTATTTGTATTTAAAAAAAAAATTACTCGCATTTGTTAGTATATTATATTTGATTTACAAATATTTTAATGGTACTAAGACTAGTACATATACATTTTTTTTTTAAACTGAAATCAGAACTGGAACCTAGTTAAGACCCAAAAAGAACAGCAACTTTTATTTTTATAGAACTGGAACCTTTAAAAAAAAAATTGGGGGGAATCGAAACAGGATTCAGAACCGAAGTATTTTGGTTTGACTCCCTGAATTAAACTAGTCTAACGTTGATCGTGCAACTAACTACATTCTCTTCTGTAGATGGAACTAATTTTTGGCTGGCATAAATCAACGAGGTCACAGAATTGATTAGAGAAGTTTTAAGGTGAGGATGAAGGGGACACGAGTTAAGGTCACTATGTTTGCAGTTATTATAACAAAACTTTTTTTTTCAGAACAAACAAAATATTGCTTCATTATAAACATAGAGTTTGATTTTATTCACATGGTAAGCTCAAGATTTCTTGAGTATCTGTTAGGGTGTCCTGGAATTAAAGGAACTTTTTCTCTTCATTTAAAAAGTTTGTCATCTAATGCACTATACTCACGACAGTTATTACACAATCATTGATAGCACCATGTGAAGGAAATTAAACACTGTTTCTACTGAAACAATATTTTATTTAATTTGGCCAAAAATGTTTGCTAAAACACTGCAGAAACACTTCACTTTTCTTGCATACCCTACATCCCCATCTCAAAGGTTTTAATCTCTTTTATAATGTCTACCCTTTGTGAGCTAGGCTCACTTGTATGGTTTTACTACAAATCAAGTAGCAAGTATGTATGTCCTTGGAGAATAATTCGCTTTTTTGTTGGCCCACAATAGAACCTCTTAAAATTTAAAAGTAACTACTAAACAGGTTAAAATGTTTCTTTTTGAAATTATTTACTTCTTCAATGGTAGTGTTTGTATTCGTTTTCATTACTTTTCTAAAATAAAATTTAAATACAGAAATAAAATCAATTTACCTTTTTATTTAACTTTAGGTAAATAATTATTTCTATAAACCGTCATGACCGCCAGATTTGGGATTATTGCTATATACATTTATCTCACGATAAGGGTAATATAAGTTCTACTGGAAGCTCATTTGAAAATATGTATCACAATGTTTTTTAAAAAAAATAAGTAGCCACATGGTTCTACTTGTGAGCAAAAAAACAACTTACAATTCAGCTGTGTTACACAATTAATTTGTGCATCTGAAAAACACCATTACTTGGTTTGTGTCATTGATTAGCTCCTTGGCATTAATTTCCTCTCGAGATGAGGGGTAGAGGTGACTTTCTCATTTTGTGGGTGACCTTACCAATTCCATAATATCTATTTCTAATTATTTCTTAAAGTATAGTCCTACACCAGACAAACACAACGCACAAGATATCTTTTTTCCATGGGGCACTTAGAGTAGGAAAACATACTAAATTGAAGAGTACCTGTTTGTTTCAATGATTTCGCTAAGCATTTTGAATTTATATTAGCTGCATTTTTTTTAGGCCTTAAAGTAAGAAACAAATAATTTTGACTCTAGAAAATGATCTTTGAAATAATTATTTTTCTAATGATTAGTTTTAATAAACATTTTCTAGCAATAATTTCGTGATTGTTTCTTTTGTCTTTAGCTGGTTTAGTCTGCTGGAAGGTACTCGGTGGCTTCAACACATGGCTGGCTTACTTAGGGCTGCTCTTGCAGTAGTGTCTGCAGTTGAGCAGGAGGGAAGACCAGTCTTGGTACACTGCTCAGATGGTTGGGATCGTACACCCCAGATTGTGGCACTGGCTAAACTACTTTTGGACCCATATTATCGAACCATTGAAGTAAGCTTTTTTTATATATAAAAGGCAAAGTCTGATTAAACTCAATTATACCTAAAGATGAACTAGTGTAAGGGTATCCATTTATCTTACCACTAGCCCAACTATGGGGAAGAGTGAATTTCCAATTTCCTATGTCACTTTAAAAACTTTTAAAAGTACTACACAGTGAGAATACACTTTGAAAAAATGTCATATATCACAAATACTCTTAACAAAATTTATGGCTTTAGTGGTGACCAAATTTTATAACGATTTGATCAAAACTTTTTTGTTCTATATTAACTCCATGATTCTGTTTCTCAAACCAGTACTTATATCAATATGTCAATAATGATTTCAATAGCTAAACATCAGTAATACATTCCTGACTTGTGTTTGTGCAGATATTTGTTGACTTAATTAAATATAAACGTATACATCTTCCTAAATACTTCTATATGCCCCATTTTGTGCTTAAGCATTTTATTCCTTAGCAAATTAACTTCAGCTCAAGTCATATTTTTATTCTTTACTGACCTTGAATATTGTCTTATAGATGAATTTTAAAATAAGGTTGTTTATAGCTGATAATAAAATTTTCAACTTGTGTATAGCCACATTTCCTTAAGATACTCAGTTTAAATCGAGAATCACTACCCATTGTGCTCAGTGCAATGTGACATAGGATGTCCCACTACATCACCTCCCCCTTACCCCTCTCCACAATTCCAGGTCCAATAAAGATGACAGAGTGAGCAATTTTCTGCCTGCATTAGGTTGCCAACCTGTTTCTGTGGCTTGGCGAAGGCACCTAATCCTACCCCAGACTTATCATTAACTATATGCTATCTTTCTATTGAAGGCAGGTTTTTGGGTATTTCGGTTCTCCTTTTATTTCCTAACACAAGCAAGTTACACAGATTAACATGCAAAGACAAACAATGTTCCAACAAACATCCTCTTCCTTCAAACAATAACATTACACACTTTTCAAGGATGCATCTGATCCTTACTCAGCCAAGGTAAGTGTTGAAAATTGAGTGCTCATGTGATTTAGATTTAAATAAATAAATGGGAAGTTAATTAACTTAATTGTACATATCATGACATATTCTTAATAAGCTATGAAGAAATTGTATTGTAATAAATAATTCATTCATTAAACTGAAATTGTTTTGTAATCAATTATTTAAACATAAAAATTGAATCCATAGCCTAAAGCCCATATTTTATTCTTGCTTGTGATTTAAAATAAATCTAGATTAATTTAAATTTGTAATCAAAATTGAGTTATAGTGAACAACATTGTTATTAAAAAGTCTTGGGTCAGTATTAATTTATTTAAATTATAGATATTTTTTTATTTTAATAGGTTTGATGTTATTTGATGTTTTTAATTAATGTTGAAATTTCAAGGTTTAATATTTGGTTAACTTTTCCTGTGGCAGGGCTTTCGGATTTTGTGTGAAAATGAATGGCTGGACTTTGGCCACAAATTTGCTGATCGATGTGGTCACATGATAGGGTGTGAGGATCCAAATGAGCGCTGCCCAGTTTTCTTGCAGTGGCTGGACTGTGTCCACCAGCTGCTTCTACAGTTTCCTTGCGCCTTCGAGTTCTCTCATTCATACCTAGTAAGTCAAATATTGAAATGTGTGATTATTTAAAACAATATATACTAGTTCACAGCATTTGTATTATATTTGGGTCTATAAAATTGGTTTGGATGTTAAAATTTTGTTAATACTTTTATTTTAGGTAAAGCTGGCACAACACACTTACTCCAACTTATTTGGAACATTTTTGTGTAACTCAATGCAAGACCGAATGATTTGGATGGTGTATGAAAGAACCTTTTCTGTTTGGAAGTTTCTACGAGCTCCTAACTTTAGGAATCATCTTTATTTTTCCAAAAATCGGGTAAATAATGACTTTTTTTTGCTTTATTTAACATTTTCCTATAATCTTTTGTCATAAAAAATCTGAGTTAATATATGTTTATAGATAAAAAGGTTTTTTTTCTTTTTTAAATTTACAAATTCCTACTTCATATAAAACAGGGTGTCCAGCGACCTGGAAAACCTGGAAAACAGGGAATTTGCTTGGTCAGGGAAAAGTCATGGAAAAGTCAGGGAATTTTATTAAATTTCTGGAAATTTTACATTTTATCTATAAAAAGACAAATATTTTGATTCACACCGTTGTCCATGTTGATCAGACTAATATCACTTCTCAAGGTCAACAAGTAAGTTTTGTGTCTTTAGCCAAAGTTGAGTCATGGCTAATCCACATGCTCAAAATTTGATTGGGCCTACATTTTAAGTAGAAGGAACTAAGAATAACTCTGTCTCACATATATTTTAAATCGTTATTGCTTTAGGCGTTCTTTTAATGACTCTATACAATTTTACTGAAATCTATTTTTAACTTAAAATAGTCCATTTCTCTGGAGGCAGAAATCGTTTAATCCCTTTATTGAGTGACACAATTTCAGAATGTATATGTATCTAGGGGAAAAAAAACACTATTTAATCTGTGATCTTAAAAAACTATTTTCGTAATATACTTAATATCGATAAATAGTGGTCTGGGAAAAAGTAAATTGGGTCTGGAAAACCTGTAAAAGTTAGGGAATTTAAAAATATAGTTTAGCTGGACACTCTGTAAAACTTTTATGAGGGGGAAAAAAAATAACACTACATAAGTCCTGAAAGTTTATCAATCTGGAGAATTGGAAGATATACTTAGCTAGATTTTTTCTTGTAGAAAACATCATACTTTCATTACTTTCTTTATCTTCTAAAAATACAATATTATTTCCATTAGTAGACTCCAGTAGACTCACGATTGACTGAGGTAATTGAGACCAAGCCTACCTCAAATACGAAAACACTAATGAAACGGAAGGTGTAAGATTTATAAGCTATAAATCACTAGAACATACTGTATTTTTATACATTGTTTATATGGTTCAAATAATTAATTTATTAAAATACATTACATTACAAAGTATTACATTTAATGTAAAATAGAATTGAACTAAATTTAAACAAAAATTTAACAAATATTTGACTGTACTTTATTTGAGAAAATGATCAGTACTGTAGTACAGAGCATTAGCCGAACGTCCTTCATGCGTACCTGTGTTTACTCTGTACTTTGAATAGCATAACTCCAGGTGAAGTGTTCTGGCTGTTGTTCGTAATTGGTTCTCACATCACTTTTCATGCATTTAACTACACTATTGTATAAAAGTATTGTAAACAATACTTTATACTAGTTATATTAATACTGTATATTTACATATAAGTTGAAGGAAAAAAACTATTATACGAGGTGTGGCTACAAAATAACCGGACTCATTTTTTTTGCCATTTACCTGAGGTCTCAGCTTCAACCAACAGGGTCAGATATTGAGCTATATTATTTTCTCCCTCTACCTTCCAAATTTCAAGGTTGTGTGACCGACAGTTCAGCCATAGCCTTTGTTTGAAGTGGACCATGTACCTGAGCTCGTCGGAATTATGTTGAGTGTAAGAGGTGAGCAGCGTGTCAACATGAAGTTTCTTGTAAAACTTGGGAAATTCGCTACAGAAACGTACAATGTGTTAAAAGAAGCTTAGGGTGATCACTGATCACTGTTTATCTCGTACTGAAGTGTCCGATTGGTTTAAAATAATAAAGGAGGGGAGAAAACAGATCGAAGACGATCTTCGCCCCGGCTGTCCTCGCACATCAAAAACAGATGTTATTATTGAAAAAGTGAGTGTAATCGTTCAAAAAAATTGACGCCTGAGCATTCAAGCAATTGTTGACTTTTAGTTAATGTTGATAAGGAAACTGTTCTACAAATTTTACATGAAAATTTACACAAGAAAAAAGTTTGCTCCTGAGCAAAAGGAAACTCGAATGAACGTTTATGTTGACATCCTTCATAACATCGAAAATGATCTAAACTTTTTAGAAAATGTGATAACTTCTGACGAATCATGGCTTTTTTCAGTTTGACCCTGAAACTAACCACCGCTCCATGCATTGGAAGAGTCTCAGTTCACCGAGACAAAATAAAGCATGGATGAGCAAGTCAAAATTTAAAGCAATGATTATAGTTTTTTTTTATATTCGAGGGATTGTTCACATTGATTGGGTACCTGAAGGTCGGTCTGTTAACCAGGTTTACTATAAGGAGGTTTTGATAACCCTTCGTGAAGGAATAAGAAGAAGACCTGAAATATGGAAGAACGGATCGTGGGTTCTTCATTAGAACAATGCACCAGCACAAAGCTCTGTCTATCCAGAGGTTTTTGGTGACGCACAAGATTCCGGTGTTGGAACATCCACCTTACTCACCTGATCTAGCCCCGTGTGACTTTTTTTCTGTTCCCGAAGTTCAAGTCTGCACTAAAAGGAACCCGTTTCGAGTCTGTTGATGCTGTGAAGAAAAAAGCGACGAAGATCTTGAACAGCCTCTCGGAAAAGGGCCTGGAATATTGCTTCCAACAGTGGAAGATTCATATGGTGAGGTGTAGGAATCAGGGAGGGGACTACATTGAAGGTAATAGCATGTCCATTGAGGAATTTTGTAAATACAATTTTTTAGATTATTAGTCTGGTTATTTAATAGCCAAACCTCGTATACAATTTATAACTACGGTATAAAAATTGTGTTAAAATTAGAAACTTCGATAGAATGAGTGTCTCGGTTAACCAACAGCCTCGGATAAGTGATGCTCGGATTGTTGCGAGTCTACTGCAATTACATGTATTAATTGATTTTCAGTGACATGGAAGTTGGGGCTTAAATCTTAACTGTGTGTACTGGAGGTTTTGAAATTTTCATCCAACTTTTTTACCACCAGTATATTTATTTACACTATTAGGGTAGAGCTGTGCGAATTACACCACAACAACTAAAGCTTCAGTCTAATCTAGTTTAGTTTGCCAGTGATAGGGAGGTCCAGATTTGAATCTTGGTTTTGGTGTACAAAGGTATTTATTCCTAAATTATTTCTCTCTCTGCCTTCAGGCAAAAATGGGTATATTTCTTATTAATATTACTTTCTTGAAGGGTGTTGTGAACAGGTTAGTTATCATTGTTTACTACATCCTCTCTTTACAGTATTATGGGTTCATTTTATCTATACAGCCTTCCTTATTCTTACCTCTTTAATTAAGCCATTACTAACCCTTACATTCAACATAATTATAAAAATTATTTAAAATAACCCATTTAAGTGATGCCATGTTATGAGGTGTCACATGCTCTCATTAACTGGATTTTCATTGATGATGGAGTTAATGTTTGAATCTCGGTCTGTTTTATTTACTAAGAGTGTATTTTCTTAAATGGTTTTCATTAGCTCCTTGCAAATGTGTTAATTTCTTATAAAATCAACTAACAAATCATAAGTGATTATAAAGGGCCCACGAGTACTCTATAAAGGTGAGTTCTCACATGGTAAATTGTATGATCTTGTATTTGCCTGAATTTATTGACAGGTAGATTGTAAATATGTGAATAGTCTGGACAGCTAGTAAGACATGAGTCAAAAGAAAAGTTTTTTTCCTTGTCAACACATGTGTTTTGTTTAATTTTCACGTTTGTTTTCAGGTTTTGTGGCCATCTTGTAATGTCAGAAATCTTGTATTATGGTGTGAAGTCTATCTGGGTTCAGTGGAAAGTACTGTTAACTCTGTCATATCAAGTTCACTTACAACCAATGAAACACCAAAGGTGGATGATGTTCCTGGTGTGCCATTATCTGCACCATCACTTTGTAAAACTAGATCATGTGTTAATCTCTTGGCTGCAGCAGAGCATTCAAGTGGACAACAACGGCGTTCTAGTGATCCAAATGTTACAAGAGAATTGTTAGTAATATATAGGATTCAGTTTTATTTCTCGTTGGATATGTATTTGTGTACATACCAATTAAATGGAATGTAAAATTAATACCATAATCAATTTTTTACTGACATCTGCAAGGTTAACCCTTTTCCGGCATCTTTAAATGGAATGGTAAATTCTGACCCATAGGATTTAAGTTAGAATTAATAACTCTTAGTGTTAATTTTCAGGTAAAATAAAGCAAATATTTGCTAATATACCAAGAGAGCTAGTAACATTGTTATTTTAACCGGCAAAGAGTCCAGGGCTTAATCCTGTCTAGCAACACTAAAGCTGCACCCATAATATCAAGGTGAATTTTCATCTTACTTCCCAATAAATCAAGGTCTATTTTCTCTTACTTCATTTTCTCTCCCCTAAGCTAGCACTGATTACCCGAGGGTTAACTGTGTAAGTAATTATTACATTGAAGACTATTAACTATTTGTTTAAATCATAATCCTAATAATCTGCAATATAATCATCATCATTATGTCCTAACTAATTTCTGGGGTATGGTTAATGACCATTCTTCACTTTGGCCTGTTTTTGGACATTTCGTCTTCATGGCTAGTGTTCCACCAGTCCTGTTCTAAAACCCCCAACATCTTTCTTTGCTTGCTCTATCCAATTTTTCCTCAGTCTGACAACTAATTTATTTCCACTTACTTTTATTTCTTAGTACTGTCTTTCCTTCCTTATTTTGTTCATATGTGGCATATGTCCATCTATATCACTTTAGTTAAGATTGAGATCTTATTGTTTCTAGCAGCATGTCCCTTCTCATGCCTGTATTTTTCGTGTTGGTTGAACCTTGTCAAATTTTGTTCTTCTCTAAGACAACCATTAATGTTTGAAAGTGTTTTACTACACATGAAAAATAAAAGGTCTTGAATATACCAAAAAGTGAAAATTTAACAAATTTGATACAGTTTTGTTTTGATGTAAAAGTTATGTGATAAATTACTATAATTATTGTTTATTACTCCCGATCCTCATCCTCATTTTTTCCTTTTCCCAGTTCATTTTTAACACTATCACTCACTTGCAGATCTGTCATGGGTGATTTTTTTTTTAATATCATTAACTCGGCACAGATTCTGCCACCAACTAAAACTGGCCCACTGAATTATGTCTTTAGTGACCCTGGAAGGTGGAAATCCTTTTCACTACTCCCTGGTTTTGACCTTAAGTTTTTTATTAGAAGGCCTTAATGATTTCCACTAGCCAGCTGGCCGGTACAGTTCCAGCATACTATAGAATATACTTCTGTAGGAATATGCTTTTTTTAAAAGTGAAAAATACTAGGCTGCCCATAAAATTCGAGCACAGTTTACAGAATAACATTTTTAGTAGAAAAACAGTAAAAAGTGGAAGTAGAATACTTTATGATTTATACTGAAACAAATATTTTTTCATATTGTTTCTTATAATTAATGTAAATACATTTTAATCTCTTTTGTACAGGAAATTGGGTGCACTAAGCCTTACTGATGAAAGTATTCCTTTAAACAACTTAGAGAAACATCACACAGAGCTCACTGATCCAGTTTGTTTGAAAAGTGGTGTAATATCTCCGGAAATGTTTGAAACAGTACTTGGCAATAATGAGCTTCCAAGAGAAAGATTAATTAACAATTTACTTAATGATTCTGATGACGAAAATGAAGATACTACTGATTCAAGATCAGAAACTACCATGTGCTCAAATGAAGTTCAAGATAATACTATTATTTCAAATCCATTGTCATCAGAAGCATCATCCAGCTCTGTGGATAGCTCTACTGATACATTAGTTGCTGGTGAAGTGAATGGACTTGGAAAATGTGTCAAAATAAATGATTCAGAGGCTGATAAAAAAGGAAATACTTGTGTTTTTGAGAAGTCTCCTGCGTTTGGGAATGGGGTAGGAACTTTAGATTGTTCGGACAGTAACTTAACAAGTACTCCTAGTAATTTTTCAACAAGTGATATATGCAGAGTCTGTGCAAACAGTCGTCGGTGTTTGGCTGATAGAGATGGAAGCACCAGCAGTTCCACAAGCGGCAAAACATCTCGCTACTCAACACCCCCCCTATACTCTCAAACACCAAGCTCTAGATACCCAGCCACCCCAAGTGATGAAAGAACTCTAGCACCAAGGTTAATACATGTTGGCAGTAGACTGGATGATGTGGATGGTTTGGCACCTTTACAAAATGATGTGCAAGTTCGAGTGCAACAAATTTTAGCTGATCATAGGGTAAGGACATTTTTTATTTATTTTTTTGGTATTGCAGCGTACTATTCTAGAATATGTAGGTTATTGAATTTTTTTTTACTAATTCTAATGTCTTCATTGAGCATTATCATGTGTGAAATAACCTGTATGTGCATTCATATGAATACATTTTTAACCTAAAAAAAACCTTGTTGGCGTAGTTAGCTAACGCATTAGTTTCATGTCAAGCTAGACTGCAGAGAACGGGGAGATCGAGGTTCGAATCTCGCTTGGGTGAACTGGGGTTGGTTTTTCCTAAAATGGCTTTCCACTCTCCCACCACGCAAATTTGGGTTCACTTCCTCTATATTCAGCCTTCTCAATTCCTAACCCAATAGCACACTTAGTACTTAAGCGTATAACCCGAACGGGTAGTAAGACGCAGTGATAAGTATTACTAAAAAACAAAGTTCAATTATATGCCTTAATACATACATCTGTGTTGATAATTATTTTTATTTGCCCATTTCATTAAATGGTAAATTTGTAAAAGTTAATTGTTTTGCATAGTAAATGTCCATTGTATTCATATATTTTATTTTATGTGCAAAAACATTTATATATATATATATATAAAAATGCTAATATATTTATATTTTATAGGTATTTTTGGCTTTGAAAAATTACTTTCTCTTTGTTGATACAAAATATTTATATATTGGCACATGATAGAATATTGTACTTTTTTATTTAGGCTAAAGAAGATGCCTTAAAACAAGAACTGTACACAACTAGACTAGCCCTTATTCATCAAGTGTGCCACCATTGTAGCCATGCTAATGCTGATAGACCAGATGATGGGGTAAGTAGGAAATATCCCTTAGCTGTAGCTACTCATTTGAAGAATAATATGTTTAGGCTATTTACTATTTCTTATATGGCTTCACTTCTGTGTGTGCATATGCATATGAGGTTGCTTGCTTATGTGAATGCTTGTATGTCTGTTAGTGCGCAAATGCACCTGCGCATTTGTGCGCCTTCAGGCAAGTGCAAAAGTTAAGTTGTGGAGTGCAACTGTTTTGTCCACAACTACTCTTATGCATTACATACATTAATCGGTCCATATTTTGTGATATTAGGAGTCTCGTCCTGAGTCTGGGTGCAGTGGAGATCAGCCATCAGGTGAATCTGTTCGCTCAGATGTGTCCTGGGAAGCTGTAGAAGAGACAGATGCAAATCCTACACTTTGGGTGCCTGATCATGCAGTCAACCGCTGTATGGGATGTGACATAGAGTTTTCTTGGTTGGGAAGACGCAAGCACCATTGCAGGTATTAAATACTTGCTAGATATACACATAAATTGATAAAACTTATTTTGTTTTACTTATGTAGAGCCTAGTCCTTTAATTATTACATTTTTTATCTTTAGAATACTGCTTATAATATGGTATTAGAAAATCTACTTATAAAATTTGATAAGCTGGTAAAATAAGAAAGAGAGTATTAAGCTCATGCTGTATAGAGATAACCTCAAGATGAAGTCTAAGAACATGATTTTGATGAAGAAACACCCATACCACCTATAAATCTGAGTAAGCTACCTCCAGTTTAGATTATTTTTGTCGATTTGTTGAATCACAAGATGAAGTACAGCTCTCTATTGTTTACTATATAACAACTTGTGAGAAATAATTAGCTAAGCAACATCAGCAAACTTGACATGCTAAAATCGCAAACTTTATTTTAAAGTATTAAACATGCACTTTCTGAACCGACTGGCTATATCAGCACACAACAATGTCTATGAGTGAGTGCAAAAGGTTCTAACTTTGTCGCAAAAGGTATTTTCACGTCCTTTCCAGGGTTATTTACATGCCACAATCAACATGGGATTGATGGCTTTACTTCCCCTCCAAAAGAAGTTTTGCTACAAATGTTATCGCTCAAGAAAAATCCAAAGGAAGTTGTGATACATATTTTTATCGCTCAAGGAAAATCCATCTCCCCTGGCTTGGTTCGAACCCACAAACATTGGGTCCTGAAGTGAGAACTTTACCCCAAGACCACCGAGAGGTCGACAAACCTTTTAGTAAACAATTGTGATAATGAATAGCATATTTGGAGCTTGGTACATAAAGTGTGATTCACATTTATTAATCCTGGTCTTCTAATTTATCAACCCTGCTCTTTTATTTAAGCCATATGTAAATTATCCCTCTGTTAACAATACTAACTAAAAAACTAAGTGAGTAAGAGAAAAAGAAATCATCTCATCGAAGCTTAGTTAAAACTAACAAAATTAAAAAAAGAATACTTAACATGTAAATTTAAACCTGAAACTAAACTCCCAAAATATTTTCAAATAATACTGAACATAACTCTCATCCCTAGTGTGCTTAGTTTATATATGTAGTAAATGCTTATCAATTGGTTGTTAAAAGTATTTAATAAATGCACACATACAATGTATTTAGAGGTAATTTAAGTATACCTATTTTTGGTAAAGAATTCAAACTAGATGTTATTCAAAATACCTGTAAAATATATTGCTCAGCTTACAGAGAAGATTGTTGCAAATATATATTGGTTACAGAATAACTTTTAAACTCATTTCATTTACTTTATTGTTCATGGTAAAAATATTTTCTGTTGATTGGAGAGAATATTAAAATTATGAACAAATGCCTGAGCAAGTCTCATCATCGATTTTAAAATGGGTTATAAAATCTTTGGGATTTGATTGATATTTTTCATATCCATTCATAATACCCCTGACAAATATTTTTAACATTTTGAACTTAAGTAAATAAAAAGCGGTTTCTAACCCCCTTTTGTCAGAATCATTTGGATATGCTATGTAATTGTGGAGGCCACACATATTTGCCCTAATCCATCAGGCAGATGGTGTATTATTTAATAATTTTCTTGTGATGAGGCTGAACGGTGGTGGAACAACGTGTGAATCACAAATATTTTCTGACCTCTAATGGTATATCCTCTTAAAACTAATTAAATCATTTTCCAAAAAGTGTTTATAATATTAATCATTGAGTTTGGCTTTAAAATTGTAATGACCTATCAATTTTTAACCAAAAATACTTGCCTAAATATTAATGCAGATATGCATTTTTTTTAGCACTGCATCTTACCACCCATTCAGGTTATACACCTATGTACTAATTACAATACTGCTTTTAGGGATTAAGAAGGTTATATTTAAAGGAATTGTACCCAAATTAAGTAAGCGTGTAAAACCATTTAGGGAAAACCATCCTCAATACACCCGACTGAGATTTTAACCCCAATCTTCTTGTCATCATCAGTATAGTCTACTGTGAGAGTAGCGTGTTAGATCATGCTGCCACCGAAGTGCATAATGGAAATATTAAGATTGAACAAATTACTAAGGATTTTTGTCTACCCACAGATGATTTTTTTGAAGATTCTTATTAACTTCTCTGGTGAAGTCAGGGCCTTTTTTAAAGAGCACTATTTTTTTTAAACTACTAACAATATTAATCATCCCGGAAATTTTCTATTTACTCAATACTGAAACCATAAATATCGATAAAGCTCATGTAGGTTACAATTACTTTTCCTTATAACTATTTTGATCCTAGTGTGAAAAAAAAAAATTTCAAGCCTTTTTGAAATCATAAATATACCGTCAAATGGGTCAACACTTTGAATTGCACTCTCCCCTTATAAATAATTAAGAGATTTTTCTTTCACATTGAGAATGTTTTTGAAAACATTTTTGTATGCACTTTCAAAATGGTTTTTTATACTTAAAACTCTTTTCCAAAGTATTATTTTATAGCAAACATTATAGTAAAAATTAAGAGGATGCCATATCACATCTGGAGACAACTTAGTAATAACAGCCAGTATGAATAAAATAACATAGATATTGATTCCACTATACACGTAATTAACTGAGAATGGATATTATCACCAGGGCCCAGACAAACATAAAACAGACCCACAGCCTCCAGGTTAAAATGGCTGCACTCATTGGGAGAGTTTGAGTCCTTACACGGGGATCATATGTCCATTCCCCATTGATATCACTATCAAGCAAAGTATTTTTAAAAAGGTTCACTTTGAATATGGTTTTATAGATCACATACATAAATTGTCTTCAAGTTTCATTAAACTGGCCTTCACAAAGCTAGGTTCAGGTAGCAACCCCATTCCCTTTCCTTAAACCAACCCCAAATGATCCTACTCAATGGAAATTACAAACAAAATATAGAATACAATGGTCCTTTTTTTGTTCAAGTGAATGTTTGCAAATTGTATAGTTGTAAACCCTCTTCAAATACAGTTGACTAGTTACTTGTCTGAAAAGGTTTATTCACTGAAAGGCAGTAAGGGGGTTGAGTTAGAAAAAGGGGGGGGGGGGATATCCAGTACTTTAACTACTGTGTTTGGACTGCCACCCCTTTACAATGAACAATTTGAAAGTGAGTTGTTTCACTTGAAAATGTTGTTATCACTGAGAACTGAAAATAGCACTCCCCAGTGCCCAAGGACTCAACCTGATTCAAACAATGCAACTTGTAAGGCTGTGTTTTTGGTGTATACCTTGTCTGTGCATCAGTGTCAGTCCTCAGACCAGTCAGATTCATAAAAATCACAACCTCTACATTGGGCAGCTAATGTCCATAATATTATTTTTCTCTTTATTGAATAAAGCATCAGGTAAACTGAAAATTTGAATATAAAGTAGAAAAGTATAAACCTGTTGGGAAAATTCTTTATAAATGATATAACTTTATGTTTTATATCAATAGATAATATATTTCATTGCATCTATTTCTTCTCCCAACATAACAATTACTATCCTTAGCAAATAAACCTAAGTACCGACATTATAGAGATTATTGATCTATGGAGATTGGGGTAAATAATTTTTTTTTATGTATTTTTATTTATATTTAATAAGAAGTATTCACAAACAAAATAATTGACACATTATTCAGAAAAGTATGACAGCTTATTGAGACCACCACCCTAGATGATTTCTTGTATTTGTCATTGCTTTATTTAAACACAATTACCAAAAGATAGTAACATTTGTGCTTAAATATTATTTCAAAATCATTCTTAATTGTATTTAAAAAATGTCAATATACCTGTAATTAAAGAAGTTGCTACTTAAATGGAATATTTTAACCCTAAACGAGCATTCATAATAAAAAGATGGCCAAATATAGTTGGCATTTAAAAAGATTATTGCCTGGGGTCTAGTTGTGATAGTTCTTTGCTACAGATACAGAGGTCACAGGTTTGATTCCTGGCGCTTCCAAAATTTATCTGTAAAGTAATGGGTCATGAATGTGGTCAAACTCAGCCTCTCGGTGACAAACGAGGAGCTACTTGAATAAAGACATAGCAACTCCAGTTTGGAAAACTGAAATTAATGACAGGAGGGCTTGTATTGACCACATGACACCCTGTATTCGCAAATATGGGCACTATCATCGCTAAAGGTGGCCACCGCTTGGTTGATTAGCTCGCTTGCAGGCTCACGCCATGGATTTTTTATTGTGGATGAAAATAATATATATTCTAAAGTTTTGAAAAAAAAAAATTGTTTCCTTGGTTAAATTTCTAGATTTTTGCATTATAAAACACTGTATTAAGTTTTTATAAAAAATACTATTAGTATAGATATTTGACCTTTGTTAATTTTTATAACTATTTCAAATAAAGTAAACTTTATAATGACATTAAATAATTAATAAATGTCTAATCGTACCTTTTTTAAAAAAATACTACAAGACTTCTTATTAAACTGATTTTAAAATGTTCTCTAAAATTTTAAATATGTGTTTTTTGTGAACATAACAATTTCAGTACTTTTAATATTTTTAAATTTAACAAAACTATTAGTTATAATAATAGTCCGTCATCTTAGCTCAGTCGGTAGCGTGTCTGCATACTGAGCTAAGGGTCCGGGGCTCAATTCCCGGCATAGTCGAACTTTTATCATTGATAAAAGTATGGGTTTACCCTTTTACATTGATCCATTGGCGGCCAGGCACTGGATGTTGTGTCTGTCCTTGTCTCAAGTTAGATTATAATGCATATTAAGCTATGACAGGCCTATTCAGACGGTAGTGGAAAATATATTACTTGAATTAAAAAAAACTGACCCAGGCCATAGGCTGAAAACAATCACATGTGTAAAAATGTAGTTATAATAGTTTAGAAAGCTCTATTCAACTAATGTTAAATTTATTATATGTAGGTATAGCTTTATCAATATATTTTGCTAATGTATCAGACATCAATAATGGAGATAAATTAGGCTATGGTTTAGAATTTAGATGATAATCATGAATTAATAATTAAATATAGTTATTTAATTATAGTAATGATCTTAAACAATAACTTAGTTAGGTATTACACCTTATTATTATGCCTTTTTGATGATATTTGATAAAGTAAAAATGAAAATATGCATTTGTCCACATATTATTAATAATTCTTATATATTGTGATTTTATAATGAAATCTAATGTTTACATTATTATTTCATTTAGAAAAAGGATTGTGTCTGCAAATTTTATTATTAGTATTTGAAAATTTTCTCATTTGTCTTTGTGTGCGCTAATACATGAAAAATGAACTTTAAAAAATATTTTAGTTCAAATTTAGAGCTCACAATATGTAATGGTGTCTACACATATCAGGGTGTCCAGCAACCTATAAAATGGGGGAAGTTAGGGAATTTGATCAAATTTCGGAATTTTCATATATTCACTGAAGGATTACATAACTATTATTATTATTATTATTACTATTAGCACTGCGTCTTACTACCCATTCGGGTTATACGCACTTACGCTAATTTGTAATGGTAGGGTGATTGCGAGATGAAATGACGGACCTACAGTTTAACGTGGAATCCGAACCACGGTGGAGGCCTGGCATTTCCCACATTCACAAGTTGTGATTAATACACGTCTTGTCAGAGTTGAAGGCAGGGTTTGATAATCAGATAAATCTGTACCGGGACCGAGGATTGAACCCTAGACCCCCAGCACAAAAGTCCTACACCTTACCCCTAGACCACCAGGTCGTCATTGATTACATAACTTTTAATTAGCGTATAACCCGAACAGGTAGTAAGGCGCGGTGCTAAATATTATTATTATTATTAACTTACAATAGTTAAAATAGCATTTTTCTTCCTTTTAATACTCACCGATGTAACGTTGCTTGAAATCAACGTTACAAGCAAGAAGAAAATATGAGTAAAATAACACCAATTCTACAACCACGAAGAGTGAACATAACAAGACTCACCAAAAGTGCCCCGTTTCTCGGTCTCTGTGTGTGAAGTCTTGTCAACAAACATCCCGGCCCGCGCACATTGTTCTCGCCCCGAGTGAAAAGACGTAACTGAAAGACATTAGAGGTGTGGCATTGTGAGCGTGTTATTTTCGCGTTGCTCCATGGGAAGTGATCAGGTGGTGATCACGTGATGTTCCAGACGTCTCTCCAATGACCTATTTGTTCTTTACCGCCAATCCCTCTGTTTCATGTGAATGTTCTCCTATGTTCTTTTTGCTTTCCCCTATGTTCCCCTCCCCTCAGAGAAAAACTGCTTATAAACTGATGTCGTGTGCCTTAATGGGCACTTCTTGGTTCATCCGTGTCTTGGACACTTATCACAGGATGGGAGTTTTCCCAAGGTACAAATTCAATTTCGGCCGTACTATTCAAAATTACTCTTTGGAAATTAGTTAAAGATTTATTGGTAAATTATAGGTTAGGTCTAAATTCTTTTTTTTGGCCAGTACATTCAAAATTTGCTTTTTGGCTTTCATCTGTATTTTCTGTTATATAGTAAGAATGACAAATTACGTAGATCAAACATGGCGTAATGTTGTTTATCATTTGTTAACTATATTGCTGAGGTTTTTTGCCCTTCCGGCTTGGTGACCTGAGTTGAAACTATGAGGGACCTTTTGTATTTTTTTAAGTTCCGTAACTTACTTTTTCAAGGCGAATGCCTGGGTTAGTATGGGGATATTTGATGACCCATACGGTTAAATTTGTTGGTTGAATATTTGGCTTAAGACTAATATAAGTAATTTACTTTCTTTTTTTTGGTTGCCATAAAAGTTATATGCTTATATATTGTAACTATGAAGCATACGAAACAATCCTTTTGTAAAAAGTAATGTTAGACTGTAGCGCACTGCGGGTTGCCGCTGAGGCCCGTTGAGGGGCCGTAAGCTACGTTGTAAATGTAATTGTTAGGACAAGGTTGCTATGGCTACAGCACCTCTGTATAGTTATGGGCATAACCCTATTTCCTTTTTTATATTTATGTAATTCTCTTTTAACTATCTATTGTTACTTGTATGCATATATTCACATATATATATTTATTGTTAATCTTTTCATAAATAAATATTTATTTATTAGACTCGCTATCTTTAATTTACTATGACAGGTTTAAAGTATTTTTGGTATAACAAACAAAAGATTCTTGTACCATTCCCTTTGAGTAATTACGTATAGTAATGGGTGATGATTAAGAAGGGTTCATGACGACAAATTATTGAATAGGTCCTAGTGAAGCCCTATCAATGAATATGTGGTCCTAACGCTCTTCTGCAATTAAATCATTTGTTTTTTATTTCTTGCCCTCTTTACTTTATTGTACATGTGCCCCTGCCCTTGTCCAGTAGAGGAGAAGGGGGGTGGGGGTACACCGAGAATATATCGTATCTCAGAGGTCCATGTTGAGTATACTAATCTCAATTCTAAAGTCAACATGTGCTTTTCGTCTCTTCTTTCCATCTCTTTACTTCACATAGTTGAGCTATGGTATGAGCGTGTGTGGGATTTAGATTATTTTAAATGAAGAAACTAGTCCGACACCTGTCTTGTGACAATTTTATACTGTACTGGTGTGAAGCGATTTTTTAATAGCTCAATATGATCTCACCGGAATCTATTTTAGATCACACTAACCAATAGCCTCTCTTTTCAGTCTGAAAGTCATTAACCGCTTCATCAGAATGGACATGTGTCTATAAAGATTATTACATTAAGTTGTAAAATGTCTGTGACATATAGTAACTGGAAAAGTGGGAAATTGGCTCTGAAAAACTTGGAAAAGTCATGGGATTTTAAAACATATTTCAGCTGGACACCCTGGATATGTATTCAATTTCTTGATGTAGCAATGCATTCATTGGCTCGAATGCTTTTTATTGTTTCATATTCTTTAAACTTCCTTATAAGAAATAGCACCTAAGCTATTAGCCTTCTGCATGCCCTTGTGAAAGTTTAATCGCTCTATATTTTAGTATACAAATATTGAGATTTAAATATTAATATTAGCATGTTAAATGACTCTTAACTGTCCACAAATCCTTAAACAAATAGTTTGTTTAGCATTTTAAAATACACTTAGAAATAACCTTAATAATATAAGGTTTAAACTCTTAATTGATAACGGCATGCAAATTTACAGTTTAAAAAAGTTTGAGAAAGGGAAATATGTATTCAAAGGTCACTCCTTTTTATAATCCTCTTCTTTAAACATAGGCTTATTTTCTACCTCACAATTAAATGTTAAGAGATATATTCTTTTTGCTTTACCTAACATATAAACAGGGCATAATTTTGTTTTCTTTGTTCTATATTGGTAATTCTGATAGCTAGTTATACCACCTATTTATTTTTACTTTTTAAGATTTCAGTTCTCGTGTCTACCCAATTAAAAAAAAAGTATGTTAATTAATCATACACAATGACCAGGGTCACAAGACATGTTGCTTTTGCTTACTACACATATGACATTATTCAAGTATTGGAAATATACAAGGGGTGTTCAAAAAGAAACCGAACTTTTGAAATAGCGTGCCAACCGGTAGTGGGAGTGCACTACGGCTACTGAGCGCATGTAGCGGCAGGCTTAGATAACAAACTGTCATTTGCCATGTTTCACTCTGACCGTTAGTTGGCTAGCTACAGTCACTGAAGTGAGCACGTGCACAAGCAGTTAATCGGATTAGTGCCAAAGGGACAATGAAAGAGATTGAAGAACAGTGTGTGTGTGAAATTTTGCTACAAATTTGGCAAAACATTTACAGGGACATTTCATTTGCTTAGCCAAGCATACGGGGAGGACTGTATGAGTCACACACAGTGCTATTAGGGGTTTAAGCATTTTGAACACAGCATAATGTCGGTCTGTGACGATCCCAAGCCTGGACAACCTTCCAAATCAACAAATGATGACCATGTTGAGAGATTTGATGCTGTGATTTGTGGAAATTGTCGTTAAACTGTTCGAGAAGTTTCTAACGAATTGGGCATCAGCATAGGATCATGCCATCAAATTTTGAGTGACAAACTTTAGATGTGTTGTGTCAGTGCAAAACTCTTACCGCGTTTTTTTTACTGGCGGTCAGAAACAGACCCATATTGAAATCAGCCAGGAACTGCTTGCCACTGCCAATGACAATGAAAACTTCCTTAAGAATATCATAACAGGTGATGAGACGTGGGCTTATGGCTATGATATTGAAATGAAGGTGCAAAGTTGGGGCAAAGGGTCTCCTCGTCCAAAAAAAGTATGCATGAGTCGATCAAAGATCAAGGTGATGTTGGTTGTGTTTTTTGACTGCAAAGGCATTGTTCATCAGAAATTTGTACCATGTAGTCAGATGGTAAACAAGGAAGTATACTGGGGAATTCTAGCGTGTTTTAGGGATGCTATGCGCAGGAAGAGGCCTGAAATGTGGGAAAACCAGGTTTGGATGTTGCATCATGACAATGCACCGGCTCACGCATTGCTCCTTGTCCGCAGCTCTCTAGCGAAACATCATACTTCCGTTTCACCCCATCCACCGTATTCTCCGGACCTAGCCCCAGCAGACTTTTTCCTGTTTCCCAAACTTAAAACCACGATGAAGGGACGTCGTTTCCAAACCATAGAGGAGATTCAGGATAACGTGACAAGAGACCTGCGCGCCATAAAGTTTATTGCAGGAGGCTTTCCAAAAATGGAAGCAACATTGGGAACGGTGTATTGCCAGTAGAGAGGACTACTTTGAGGGGGACAGTGCTTAAAATGTTATACAATGAGCAATAAAGATGTTATATCAAAAGTTTGGTTTCTTTTTGAACATCCCTCGTATGTACTATGTTGTTAAACTCAACACGTGTCTTTGTGACTGCATATAAATCATATGTTTAATTTAGAGTATGGCTTGGGTTCGTGGAACACACTGCAAGGAATATATAATACAAAACAAGGGTTGGCTAATGCATAACAATACTGAACTTAAACTGGTAGCAGCATTCCAGACATTTATATTTACAATTTATTTGAAAAAGTAGTAATCATATTTTAACTAATTCATTTTAAGCTGATAACTAGAGTTGCAGTACTCTAGCCATAGATGCCCTCTAACATTACATTAATAGGATTAGTTTGGTACTAACATTACTTAGTTGGGACGGTAACCCCATCAATATGAAGTTATATAATCTTGTAGCTTTTATCCACAAGTTTAGTTTTCAGAGTATTTCATCTAATGACTAAAAACTTTTCATTTAGTTTTAAATATAAAACTTTTCATTTAGTTTTTCAGCCTTAGCGTGGAGACACTTCAGCAGTACGTTGGGCTTAATCTCTTAAATGGGTCTGATAGCTATCAAGATATTTAACTATGTCATGTTGCACAAACTTGAATCCTATTTTGTTTTTAATAAGGTTATTTTTAGGCTAGATTCTATAAGATCTAATTCATTGCATTTATTTGTATAATAGTTCTTTCTATACATAAATTCAGCCTAAATTCACTATTTTACTTTTCATCTGAACCTTTGAATTATTTCTTTCTTTTAACATTATGTGGCATGATCATATCAGTTTATTAAAACATATCTACAGCATTTTTGTTTTGTTTAGGAACTGTGGAAAAATATTCTGCGCAGATTGTTCAGATAACACTGTGCCGCTTCCAAATGAGCAACTGTATGACCCTGTGAGAGTGTGTGCCAACTGCTTCTCTATGCTACACAACTCTTCAACTTTGTTGAAACGACATAGGGCTATTCCGTTTTCTTCAATAGAATATAGTGGCTCTTTGAACTTTGTCAATGATTTTACTGATTATGGTTCTATCTCACTGAAAGATGAAGGTGCTGCTACAGCAGATATAGCTCTGGTAGATAATTGCAAACCATCAAATACATTGGTTTCGGATACAGAAGGCAAACCACCCATACCTGTGATATCAGCTGCATCAACCTAACTTTCATTTCAAAGAATTTCCTTAAAAAAAGGAACTCCCTCAATTTCTTTTCATTGACTAAATTTGTATGTGATAGATCTAACATATATTATATTTAATATATGGCTGTAAACTCTTGATGAAATTTCCTTGTATTCACTTAAAATCAATAAATTCGACTTTTATCATAAAACTTGACAAGACAATACTAGCAATAATAAATATGAAAATGATAAAGGTCTATATGGCTTGTGATTAAATATTATTTATAATATTTTAGTTTCCCTGACTAAAACTGTTAGTAAAATAAAGTTATTTATGTGTATGGCAAATAATTGACTTAGTACTCTCATGATTATATATTTTTATTTATTATACGAAATAAAAATGTGTCAAACAAAATGTTTATCTATAAAATCTTAATAAACCCATAACATCATTATTGGGTGCAGGCATACACATTAATGTATTGAAATAAACATTCAAAGTGACAAGTAGATATGTTAACCCAAAAATATATTTAATGACCATTCAATTTATTTAAAAATTATTTAACCACATTTTCACCTCTGGGAAAATTTGAGTTTAATTCATGTTCGATACAGTTAATAAACACAGGGAAGTTGAGTACTTTAGTAACCTTAATTTCCTGATTGGATTAACTAATAATATATTAGTACTATACATAAAATAAATTCAACTTCTCCTTTGTCAACTAACAATAATTATTTTTCATGTTTTTTTCTTAAGCTCTATATGCCACTGAATACATAACAGTATAAAAACGGCCTGTGTCCTCTTAATAAATCAGTTGAATAGTTTTAACACTAGAGCAAATAAATTTTCAAATCTGGTTTTTGTGCCCTTCACTACCTAGTATAGTGCTGCCCTTATTGAAAACTTTATATTTTTCTAAAATCCTAATAAAACTGTGCTTTAGGATCAGATACACTTATTCCACTGATAGGTACAGTATCTACCTTACGCACACATTCTGTGAATGTGTTACATCAATGTTCTTACTAGTATTATATTAGTCAAGTTTAGGTAACTACATGGCTATTGACTAAACTATTTTATATTTAAATATTTTGAAACATCATCTATTAAAACAAGGACAAGCTTTGAAAACATGTTACATAATTGATTTTTTTTTATTCCCTAGTTTAAAGATATTTAAAAGAAGAGTTATATTGTCCTGTAGGGTCTCATTTAATTCAAGTTCTGCAACATATATCGTTCTTTTACAATTGTATTTGAGCTTTTTGAATCCTTGTCTATAAAATTTAACTTAAGATTTTTTCAATACTGCATTAGTGTATTTTTTTCTCATGCCTTAAAAAAAAGTAAGGAGATGGAGGTTGACATCCTAATGCAAACGACTTAATTTTTATGATACTCTTGTGTGTGTTAAAAATAATTTTATGTTAAAATAATTAGCAATTCATCTCTTGGCTTCCAATATATACAAGCTACTTAGTTTTATGTTTAAAATATGGTATTTTAACTATTATACATATGAAGTTTTGCCTTGTTTTTCTTGGTAGATGAAGCTATTTACATTTTAAATGTACAGATTATATTTGTAAAATTACTAAAGACTAGTAAAATCTTAACAAACTTGGCTTAGACCTAGTAATGTATCTGGTATTTTATTTTAACTCACAGCTGATAATTTGTGAACCTATCTTATTGGGAACATAAGTAAATATATTAATTTTAATGCTTTGATGAATAAATTAAGCAAGGTAAATATATCCTTGGGTTGTTTTCTTAAGACCAATTGTAACTAGACTAAATTGGCTTGTGGTAAATTGCTATTGTGTTTATAAACAAACAAGATTTTATTTTATGTATAATTAAGTTCACCCACCATTAATTACAACTTAGTATCAAAACCAATGTTTGTAATAAAGAGTGCTTTCATTTGAAAGTTCTTATATTAAACTAAAAATTTTATATCTGCTTCTGAGCACATTAATTTGATTTAATAAGGAGACAAATCAAACTAATTTAGTTTTCTTTGTGAAGTGAAGTTTTAAATATATCCTAGTAATGAATTTTTAACCAAACTGTTTAGATACTAAATTGAACAATACAACAAAATGCTTGCTATATCAAGAAATACCTCTCAACCCTTTTAGTGCCTCACCAATGCAAGATTAATGTGTGAAGAGTTTCTGTTCTTTCTCAGTATTGTGTGCTATTTTATTACTTTTGTAAAGTTGTACAAGAAAAATCGCCAAACTGTTATTTTTATAAAGCGGTTTTTCAGTGTTCTATCATTTTTTTCTGCATATACTGTTGTATGTATATCACTTTTATTAATTGGGAATACAACATGATGGTACATCAATTATACATTTCTTTAAAAGGCCTATCATTTAGTTACAAGAAACAAATTATATGAAATTTTTGCTAAGCTTAGGATACTCAAAAAACTTGTTATGATAATTGAGGTATATTTGACAGATACACATGAAAGGGTACAGGTTGGATGCCACTTGTCATTCATAATAGACAATGGATTGAAACAAGGAGATGCACTATCCTCAATATTTTAATCTCACCTTTGAATATGCTATTAGGGTCATACAAGAGATCAGGGAAAGCTTGACATTAAATATTATGATGCAGATATTAGGATACGCAGATGATATTAGTCAATCAGATTGGCTTGTGGCACTAAAATGGTTAAGGTTGTCTTATTGAACTAGTTATGATAGTTTATTAAAATAAAATAGAAGAATAGAAATCAAAGTTCATAGTTCCTACAAGTTGAATTTTAATGTTTTCCTCTTTCAAAGAAGTTAATTTAGTAAGTTCTTATTTTAAATTTCTCTGATCAAGAAAAAGGTTCTTATATCAATGAATTTGCATGTTGATTGGTTCACCCTAACTCAACATTCATTGAAATAACACATATTAAACAAGACTCATTCATTTTGTTAGATGTTCATGGTTTTATTAATAAAATTAACAATATATTTGTTGTCTGAATCACCTAAAGTAAAAAAATAATTTTCCATTTCAAATTTTATGAAATAAAATAATGATTCAAAACTTCTTTAATATAAAATATCAATTTTGTATCTCTTTTATGAGATTTTAAATGTTGGAAAAACATAATTGCTTATAATAATAGCGTTAAGCTAACTTTTGCATTTGAGGTCATGTTAGTTTCATCCACTAGAAGTTAAATATTTTATAATATTAGTTAAAATGTCTACTTTAGTACAATATTGAGTGAATACTTAATTTCACTATCAAATGCTTATTTCTAAGAATCTGTTTGAAATACTCTTTAATTTTTTTCAAAATATTATATATCAGTTGGAGAATATAAATAAATGTTACTCGTTCAGAAATCTGCTCGTGACTTTCGACACAGTAGTTCTCCCAAAGAAGGGGACTGGTGTACCTTGAAAATTACATAATTGTGTGCTTTATTGTGTTTTATTGTGAACTTCGAGGCCTACAGTTTTCTGGTAAGTGTGAAGGCCTTGCCCTTCTATCCTCCTTTCCATGTTTAATTTAATACAGCCGTTTGGCACCAGTTTTCTCTTTTTGACACAGTAATTAGGTTAGTAAACCTACAGAAAACCTGGTTTGGGATTTCACATTTGGATTAAATACTACCTAACTAAATCACATAGTATCCATATCTTCTCATCAAAGCAATATTTAAGACTATTATCTTAAATGATGGATATGTATGAAGTACAAATGCAGTTTTAAGTATAATTAGTAGAAATATTTTTCATTATAAACATTAATTTTTAGCTATGTGTTTTATATTAGCTTTATGCACAAAGTATCCATGTTGTATATATTTTATATTTGTAAAACTAAATGCTGTTTTACTATACACCAACTATTCGTTAATAACTTGGATCACATCCATACTTCAAAATAGTAATAGATATTGGATTAAGAGGTGACTATTAAAATGACTAGCATTTTGTAGGCTTTATTTCTTATTATGTAGCAATATATTGTTCCCACAAGCTGGATGCAGCTAATTTGTTGTACCATGACACATGCATGTTACATACTAATTGGTCTTAACAAGAAAATTAATATGTTTTAATAAATACTCAAAATTTATTATTATCATATATTTTAACTATTTTCTTCAATATACATCAAATTTCTTTAGTAGTTTGTAATTTTGGTATAAAACGATTAAACCGAAACATTAAGTTAACAGTGATGAAATTAGTAAGATATAAAAGTGTGGCCAAATCAGGAAAGCAGTGTTTCATAAATATACTTTGTTATTATTTAGTAGCATTTTAAAGGTTATTAGTATTTTGTAAATCTCCCTAGTACTAAAGTTAGATGGTCACCATTTTGAAATTCATACCATTTTAATAAATACCTTTTCTGGGTTTCAAATATTTAATAATGAATGCATTATAAATTTACTCTGTCGGGTGCACAGTAAAATTAGGATTTGTTTTAGATTTTAAAAACAGCAGTATTTAAAGATACATTCACACTAAAATAGTATACATCAATACAGCGTAGAAAAATTTAATGAATAACTACAAACATTTTATTTCTCTTTTAATATTTGCCTCAAATGTAGATATGTTCATCTTAAAAACCAATTAAATTTATCAAGACCGGTATGATCTGTATTATATTAAAGTGTCACAAATTAATTGTTTGGAGAGGGATGTAAGACTGTTTGGATGATTAAGTGCAATATATTTTGTTTGGTTAATTTTATACTACTTGAGCTTAGATGCTTCTCACCAGAATGTTGTTTTTATTTTGGTTGTGATTTAAGTTAGTTTAAAAAATATAAAACAAAACCTTGAAGATGTAAATATATTTACTATGAATAATATGAATTAAACCTGATTAACTAAGTCTTTAATGCTATTAGTATATACTTCATTTTAATAGCCTTTTTTTTTTCAAAAATAGTTGTATTTTTGACTATTGTCAAATTAATTTAGAAAAAATTTCAACAATTTTCACAGCAGGTTTATATAAATTTAATAAGTTCAAATATATAAAATTCATGCTGAGTTACAATTAAAGTAAGTATTTTAATAAATCTAAAATGACAAGGCAACATTATGATTAATGCATTTATATTTCTTCCATCTAAATTGTCCACACTTTTTGTTTGTTTTAAGAACTTTGTAATTTTTGACTAATCTTTTATCTGTATCATATAGCAATTCATGCTTTTATATATATAATCAGTTTCAAAGTTGTTTTAAAATATGGCAATAATTGAAGATATTAAACATTGTATTAAAAGTCAGTATATTTATTGTGTGAAGTTGATGCTTGAAAGTGTAATATAATTCATTTAACGAACAAATGCTATTAATGTAATGTCTTTGACAATGCATCAGCTTGTGGGACTTATTTAAATGGTTTAAATATTAAAAAATAATTTCTAGTATAACTATTTATTTCCATATAGATATGGATTGATTTGCAAATATTAGCTTTTAATTTTGCGAAGTATTCTTATTTTTTGTGTGTTAATATGTATTTTTGCTTTGGTTGTACGCATCTAGATTAATTTTTCTTAATAAAACCTCGAATGCTTCTGTAAACACAAAATTTCTCTGGAATCTTTGATTTGTAGAAAAAAAAAAAAGCTGTTTAATTTTCTCTATGCATGATTAATAATGTAAACATTCTTGGTTCCTAAACTTTCTTTTGATTATACCTATATACACATGAGAGTAACTTTATATTAATTCAGTTAGATTTACTCTGATAAACTTTACTTTACATACATTACTGTTCCCAGCCTGTGGCCTGGGTCAGTTTTTTTTTTTTATTGAAGCTATATATTTTCCACTATCAGCTTGCTGGGACTGTTGAAGCTTCAAATGCCTTATAACTCTGATAAACTGGTAAGCTATATCTGAAAATGGAAAAATGTGTCTTGGACTGGCTCAAGGTGCAGGGTTTGAAAACTTGTCCAGGACTCATTTTACAAATATATAATAATAAATACTGTTGAGTACATAAATACAAAAAAACTGATATAAATATAATTTCTGACACTAACTAACATATTAGGGTAAAAAATTTATATGACATATCATATCTGAATCTAAAATGATTGTGTTAACTGTTTGTATGTATGTCAAACAACACTTTCTAGAAATCATTAAACATAGAGAAATTATTTATTTATGCTTATAAATAATATTCAAGAACTTTATCTTAAGAATAGGCTAACCTTTTTCTAAAGCTTAGAGTTGATCAGTGGAATCGAAGGCTACATATAATTGGAGGCTAGGTTTCTTTTGTCCTTGAAAATTCAACAAAGCTGTGTGTTTGTAAAACAAGGTGTTTAAGAAAATGGGAAAATTTAATAGTGGGGGTAACTTAAAGAATGATAATTTCCTCAATTAATAATTTTTAAACATCTCTTTGGTGATGCATTACTTGCTGCTTGTTTGGACATCCAGACCTAATATTTACACTTATTTTTCTTTCGTTGGATGAATTTATATGTTCGTTTTGATCAAACAAGTATTGTCAGTACATGACTTACAATCTAACTTAATTTTTACTAAGGAGTTCGGAATTCAATAATTAACAATTGCATAAATACTGTGCCTGACTTTTACTAGGGAATTCAGAGCTTAATATTGACTTATTTATGGTTAGTGTGTTTTATTTATAATGGGAAGGTCTAGTTTAATCTCATCCGACCATATCGCGACTTCCAATATTTATTTTCCAGTATGACACTGTAAAAATGTAGTTGTAGCTCCTGTTACTAAATATTCTTATCCCTATTTAATGATAGTTGAATTATGCATCTTATTTATTTGCCAACAATAAATGTCTAGTACAGGCTTTTCTAAGTTTTTCCAAGGTTTGACCTCAATTTTGGTCTCAGAAACTCTCGCAAGACTTTGATAACCTACAAACGTTCAAATTATTGTTTTTAAATGATTTTTTCATTGCATTTTAACACCCATCCTGGCTATCCAAATTTGATAATACCAGTACGGTATGTAAATTTTAAGTAAAGATAACATTATTGTCGTGGAAAAAGAAGTGGAAACCACTAAATGAAAATAATTCCCAGTACACCCAGCTGGAGTTCAAATCTTGACATCCTCAACCAAACAAGCTTGATGTTAAACTTGCTTGCTTGTTTTAACCATTATAAATGGCTTATATTAAGATTATATGAATAGGGCTAAGATGTCCCAAAAGATAATTAATGAGCATGTTGGGTAACATGGAGGTTATACTGGCAGCTCCCTTCGCCTAAACATCAGACTTCTACAGTGAAATAAATCAAGCATATTGTCGAAGTTTGATAGTAAAGGAACATACACATTTTTTTTTAATTACTGCTTTTATTTCTTTGTCAGTTAACTTTGTTTTCTATTATATTTACTTTACTTTGACTAATGCCTAGACCATCAAAATTACACAAACCTTTGAAACATTAATTTGGATGAGCAGTAATTTCGCATGATTTATGTTTGCAAAAATAACTATATCTGGACTTATTTTCTTCCCATTCAGAAATGCCTGGTAGGCAAAATTTAATTATATTTTGTCACACTATAGTGTATGAAGTAGAAACATCTTAAAACGTGCACTAAACTAATTGTACTAATTCAAGCCTTTTTAGTCATGAAAGCTGAATCAACAAGCTAATGAGACATTACAATAACATATGATAAATGATTTATGTAACAAAGCAGCATCACACTGGGAAATAAATTTTAGATCAAACTCCTTTCTTCATCAAAATTTCTTTTTTTGTGCTAAATAATGGTAATATGTTGTAAACTATCAAGTACCTTTCTAAACATTAAACAAAAATAGAAAATTTCCATTAAGTAGTGGGCCTACTTAATATGTAAGAAAACAATCAAATTTAACTTCTTATTATATAACAATCAAAGACCTTTTCAAAAAATGAAAAGTCTTATAATTTTACATCAATTTACTGCAGCTTATTAAACACTTTTTGTGTTCCTTTATCTATTAGTTAGAAATGTGGCTTGGAAAAGGTTACTTTATAGTTGCTTTACAGGAAAGGATTAGCCTTTTCTTAATTTGACACAAGATATTTTTCAGGTTATCTTATTACAAGTATTATTCTTATGTTTATAGAATAAATCTAAATGGACACCTTTAATATTCTTAAATTGGCCATTTAACTGTGTTACATTTTAGACCTATTCGAATAGTTATTTGACTTTTCAGTTTTTACCATTAAAAAGTATGAGAAATACTTGTTCTAAATGCTCATTTGTCTTCCATGCTTACTGATTTATTTTTATCTGAGTTAAAATATAATTTAAATGATTTTATGTTGGGTTTTTTCGTTTAATGTCTTGAATGATATTAAAACAACCTGTATATATTATATATACTCTTGGCATGATATCGTTATTGGTGACTCTGAGAGTATTAAAGTTGGGGAGAAAACCAAATTGTTACTAACTGGTCATATTCTAAATAAATAAAAAAGTTATAAGTTGTCTTAAGTATATCTTATTTTTTCATTATTATTATTATTTGAATGTTAGTAGAGGTTGTGTTTATTTCATAACTGTCTTAATACCTCTAAGCCTTTCATTTAACTAGTCCTAATATCTGTTGATACATAACACCAGTGATTTGATTATAAATATATACATACATGTTTGAAAAAAATCTTGTAAATATGTTACATTGTAAAATATGTATTATTGAATGGATGTAGTGCTGTGTTATTTAGTCATTTTAAATATCAACCATTATTATTATTATTATTATTATTATTATTATTATTATTACACTTGGATGTTCTGTCTTAACAACATGTCCATTCCTTTTGTCAGTGAACTAAGACCTCCAATGCACCTTGTCTTCTGCCTCCTCCTTGAGCTCCCATACTTTTCTTATTTCCTTCAAGTCATCCAATATTTGAATCCTCTTTTCTAAGCTCCTCTTTACCTCAACCTTTCCTTCTATGACTTCGAGTGAAAGCCAGTTCTTCCTAAGAATGTGTGTGGTCCAATTTGCTTTGCATTGAAGAATTACATTCAAAATGGTTCTATTCCAACCCACTTTTCTTATGATTTATTCATTTGTCCACCTGATTTTCTCAAGTCTTCTCCAGCACTACCCCATTTCAAAGCTATTTAAGTATTTATTTTCCATCTTCCTAAGAGTCCAATTTTCTGCTTAATACAGCGCAATGTTACATGTTAGCATTTCTTCAGTTTATTCCTTGGTTACAATCTCAACTTGCTGCTCAGCAGTAACCTCTTCTTGTTGAAAGCTTCCTTGGCCATGTCAATTTTCAACCTAATACCCTTGGTGCAGTAGACTTCCCAGATACTTGAACTACTCTGTTTTCCAATTTATATTTTCAGCGGCTCTTCATTTTTTTTAAATCACCATCACTTTTAACTTCTTAGTGTTTATCTTCATGCCTATCTCCAAAAGCTGGCCCATTATTTCGTCCATATTCTATTATGTTGATGACGTGTCCTTTTCTGATATTGCCACATCCCACTAGGGTTTCCCTGACCAGCCACACAAGTTGAACAGACTGGGTGACAAGTATCATTCTTGTCTTACTCCCCTTCCTATCTCTACCTTGTTGGTCTCTCCATCACTCAGCCTCACCTTCACTCGCTGTATGATGTACAGGTTTACAATCAGCTTTTTGTCCCTCCAATCTATAGAAAAAATATATGTAATTTTTTTTCTTTTTCAATTTATATTCCCATGTGTTATGGTGTTTACTTTTACAACAAAATTAATGATATGAAATGTAATTTGAAAAAAACTGTTAAATAAATACTCGATGTAAATTTGTTTTCATTTTAATGTTAATTCTATAAAAGTACAAAAAACCCATTGATGATTAGTATAGTAAAACCATTAAATGTTGTCATAGTAGTATTGTGTTAGGGTCTTGAACCCCTTTAAGGCCATAAGTCAATTAAAAAAACTTACTACACTCTATAAACTAGTTAAACAATATAGGGTGATTTGCTCTCCAAAGGCCCCAAATTTTTGTCATTACAATTTCAATTTATTTATAGTTCCTTTGACCCTGCCTTATAATGTATGCATAGCATAACTTAAGGCTTTTTTCAACAAGAGTGCAACAAGTCATGCATCAAATGTCAGCATGATAGAAATTGAATGTTTTTTTGGAGACAGATTAAGCTCAAAAAAATCTTTACAGGGGGGCCAGCGAACTGGGAAAACTTGAAAACCTGGAATTTTTATTATAATAATTTAATCCTTCAACTCAATTAATGTTTTATGTTATGGTAGAAGGCCTGAATACCTCGATATTATAGTAACTAAACCTCACACCAAAAGCGTTGTTCTAATCCTAAACTATCACTACAGTACTTCTTTTCTTTTATCTGTGGTAGTATATTCTTTATATAAAGAGGACAGAGGGTATCACCGAATTGAGACCGAAAAGCATTCAGAAAGAGAATTGTTGAAGAGGTGTAAACAACTAGAAATTAAAGCATTAGAAGCCAAAAGAGCTAAATGTTTAGCTGAATTAACTGGTGACATAAATAATTCAATTGTAAATTTGAATACATAGATTTTGAAGTCTTTTTAAACTTTATATTTTTCATTTTTACTTTTATTTATTTAACTAAAATACACTTTTTGCTACTAAAAAAATTAATACACTTTATATTTCAATTTGAAAAACTTCAAATAAATATATGCATTAAAATGATATTTAGAAAAATAATAATCACAATCACAATCACAATGTAAAAATATAATGTATAACTGGAAACCGATGTGGACCTAATTCAAGACAAAATACAAATTACCCTAATTAATCACAATTAAAGTGCCCCCCCCCCTCCACCCAAGTGTTGACCATAATTTTTTTAATACAGTCATTGAAAACATGTCAACAGTGACTTGGTTGAATATGTGACAAAATATTACTATTTACCAATATAAAAATTAATATATCCAAAAGTTTAACATCTTGTGTGTCCGTCATTTCATGGAATGACCTATAAGATTTAATTATTGAAAACAAAAATACTATGCGGGCCTATTTCTCTTTTATTATTTCTAGCCTTAGTTTACAAAATTTTGTGTTCAAGTTTACTTTGTGTTAATAAACAAGTACTATACCCAGCAGTGAGTAAAATTTCATTTTAAAGGTATGATTCCGTCGGTGCATCTCACGTCTGTGACTGGACTGGTTTCCATGGTTTGTTATTTGGCCAGTTCCTTTGAGTCAACTGCAACTGGTGTCCAGAGTGCGCTCCAGCATCTCTGCATTGTGGGCCCACACTTCTTTGAGAGCAGTGTGGATGCAGACACCCCTGAACAAGCGTGTGTTATAGTAGAGTTGTATTTAGTTTTGTCATAATGTCTTGCCGATACAGGAAATAAATATAATTTTTTTACAACAAATACTTACAAAAAAAGTGGTTAAAAGCACAGTTTTGTGTTTGATTGGGCTGATTTTGAAAATGTTGCAAGATTTTTCCATAGAAGAAGGTAGAAATTTAATTGTAGAGGTGCAAAAGCACCCATCAATTTTTTACATATCTTCGCCAGTGTACCATGACCAACATGTGAATGACAACACATGGAAAGAGATCTCAGGAATAGTTGGTCGATCAAGCAAGTAATTTTTATCCACACTATTCCAAAAAACAAAACAACATGGAACATTAAATATAACAATTGAAAAACTCTGATAAATGAGAAACGATCTGTATTGCACATAAAACTACCCACAACTGGTGACCAAGAGATGCATCTAGGGAAACACTATATCTCGCATCTGCTACTCACCACCCCACATCTGCGGTCGCAGATGTAAGACGCACCAAAGAAATCCTACCTTTACTATTCACCAATTACAGGGGGATGTGTCGGATTTAGCCAAGACAAAAACCTGGAAAAACAATGTTCTACAGCCTGGAAAAATCTTGAATTTGAAAAGCCCAGATTGCTGGCCACCCTGCTTTACCACCAAGATCGCCACATTTAACACCACCAGACTTATTTTTATGGGGGTTATTGAAGAATTAGTACAGAAATAAATTCCACACATCAATCACAGTCCTCCAAATTGACAAAATTTGTGACTTCTAGTGAGCGAATTAACCTGTATATCTATAATGGATTATTTATTTCAATTGCTACAGTTCATGATTAATAATGGATCACACTTTAATCTTTTTTAATGTTTTTTCGCAGTTGATTGTTAAATAAATTTAATCCAGCAAAATATGCTTGCAGTGAATTTTTTTTATTAATAGGCATATATAATAATTACTCTAATGAAGCAGGTATGAAAAAGGAATCAGTCTAGAGGTAGTGTACTCGAATTTTTGTGGAAGTAGAGTGGGAAACCAATATGAAATAGTTATAATATGTGAAAGAAAAAAGTTTTTATCTTATAAGCGGCTATATCATAATTTTTTATCAATATGTATTGCTACTTGTTTGGGTTATACACAAATTTATTAATTATGCTAATATGTTATGAATGAGGATAATTGAATTATAGTAAGCTGAACCACACTTGCATGGAGGAAGCATGGAAAACCATTAACGAAAAAACCCTCGATACACTACACCAAAATTCAAACCCTGATCTCACCATCAATATTAGTCTAATCTATTGCAAGAGTGATGCATTCATCCATTTTACCACTGAAGCAAAGCATTATAATATTGATTTGATTTTATTTATTAATGACATAACTGAGTCACAAACATTGATTTAAAATTGGTTTATCATGAAATGTCTGCTCTGACTGCACTCTGGGCAGAGGGCTAAGCAGTCTTGCGTCCTGCAAGCCCACACATTTAAATTCATAGAAATTACGGCAACAAAATTTGGAATTTTGAAATATCATAGCAAATAAATTTTTCATTCTATTTGGTAAACATAACCAATTTAGTCCATGGCCACAGACAAAGAAATAACGGATACATAGCCTTACAAGAGATTTGCAGCGTCCCTCAAGTCAGGTTAAACTTAAAATATCCAGTGATAACAGCGCTTCCAAGTGGAAATTCTTTAAAACAACTCACTTTCAAAATGTTCCTCCTGAGAAAGACCATTTGAGAGCTAAGAGCTGTCTTCTCTTCGAGTACAATATCTCAACAGGTAGCGGTAATCCCTTACCCCACCTCACCCCCATTTCATTAACCAAAACTTTTCAAACAGAGTGTTGGACCCAAATATACAATACCATTGCTTCTACAGTGTTTAAACGTAAGCGATATGCGTTCTTGGAAATGCACTTATAAATGAATTATTAAATATTTTGTGACCAGCGTCTGCGGTAACAATTCTTTGGAATTTACGGTTTCATTAAACTGAACGTCAAATAACTGGGATATCAGTGTTCGAATCCCGATCAGGTGTGAGTGTTTTTTTCTTAAAATATATATAATTCTCCTTCAACGCAAATACAGGCACATTTCCCAAAAATTTTACCTTCCTTATTCCTTTTCTATTGTAGTAAATATGCGGATAGCTGTAATGGGAAGTAAGACACAGCACACAAAATAAATCGGTAATTAAAATTAAATACTTAAGTTGTAAAGGTTGCATTTATTTTTACATTTTGTTGTCAAATTAATATAAACAAAATATACAAGTGATATACTACTTTATTAACTAAAAAAAAAGTTAAAAGCATGAAAAATACAATGAAAAAAGTTTCCTAAGTATATATTTGGTATCGGTAATACCCCCTTATTTTAAACACTGGAATGATTATATTAAACATTATCTTATACTAATACCCACCTCGGTGACATAGTTAACGCACTAGTTTCATGTTGAGCTAGACTGCCGAGGACGGGGAGACCGAGGTTCGAATCTCGCTAAGTTGAACTGGGGTGGTTTTCCCTAAATGATTTTCCACTCTCCCTCCACGCAAATGTGGGTTCACACCCTCTATATACAACCTTCTCAAATCCTAACCCATAAGTGTGTTTAGTACTTAAGCATATAACCCGAATATGTAGTAAGACGTGGTACTAAGTATCAGTATTATTATTATTTAATAATAATGTACAATGGGAGTTAATAAAACCGGTTTTAAATCGGTTTCTAGTAAAATCCAGTCTTAAAATGAAACTTATCACCCTAAACACGCTTTTAGGATTACACAACAAAAAACTCATGTTTGGTCCAATTACACTTGTCCAACACCTTTTCCTGCCTGTATGGAAAATTAAATATCTCTTAATTTTAGTAAAGGGGAATAGAAATGAATATTAAAAAAATTTACACTGAAAACTCTTTCAGTATAAGATTATTTTACTATAATATAACAATATTTTCGTACAATTAATAATTGCAGATTTGACTAAAAATAAATATTACATCACAATAAAAGAGTTTAGGAGTTTAGTAAAGAGAGTAAAATTGTTGACAATACAAAGTATATGAAAAAAATACTCTTAAGTTTACCCAATCACAGCTATAGTTATTAAGTGTTTGGTATAAAAATTATCTACTTAAAGAAAGAAAATATACTGATTATGTAGTTTGGATATGTTTGAAACTAAAATTATTATCAATATCATCAAAAAATCAATACAGTAATAATACAGAAATAAGATTTTATAGAAATTTGATTAAAATATGTGTCAAACTAATTTGGAAATTGATATATTTCATAATATTCGGGTCACTTTGATTTTGTAATGTACTAAATTGAGCTTTGACGTTTTTAGCTATAACATCCTTACTTTATTGGTGAAAATCCAGCTGTCATAATTTTGAAAGTTCCTTCGTGTACAATCCTAAGCTAACCATGGAAATCACAACTCAGTTATTGCAATTAATAAATAAAAAATCTTAGAAGGAAAATATTACCTAATCTACAACCTGAGTGCACAAATGAGCGCAATCACATGGCGGCCGCCGCACTCCATTGACAATGCAAATTTTACCTAAGCACGATCATAGAAACATGTTTGAAAGAAGAGCATCACATTTCACCAACGAGTATAAATTAAATAATAGATACTTTTACAGAAACATATTAAGTATGAAACATCATTATTATCCAAAGAGAATCATGGTCATCAAGCTATGTCACATGAATTGGTTTATTTTAATTGTTATGTCGTTACTAAATATGCGATAGATAATATCTATTTATTTGTAAATCTAATTTATCCACTTTAAGATAGGCTTTATTTTGTGTGTTGATTGATTTACTTTTAGTACTTTAGACTCTTTTCCTCTGCCTTTATAAATTTAGCGTCCAAATGTCTTAGTACAGTCCTATTTTTATAAAAAGAGCCTTTTAGAAAGTAGATTTTTTTGCTGTCAACATCAATAACATTTTCTATTTTGTTATTTTTGTTAGCACTGTGCCTTAATATTCGTTCGAGTTATACGCTTATGTACTACTAATTACGCTATTTTGTTAGGGATAAGGGAGGTTTAATTAGTATTAAGGGTGCCCGCATTTGGAACATATCGAGTTTTTATAGCTTAGGAAATTTTAGAGGCCCCTCCCATTTCCCAGTGGTAAATTTTTGAATTCCAAACTTTCTAACTTTTATGGTTATGTGGGATAGTATTTATATAAAATTGGCAAATTTAAATTTTCTTTCATGCATAAAAGTATAATTTCTTTGGAAAGATGGCAATTTACTCTCATTTAAAAACCCCTCTGTCCCCCTCACACTCCTTACCCTCACGCTCCTTAGCTTCCACAATTCTAATTTGAAATTTTAAGACTTATTTGGTTATTTTATATAATATTTTACATGGCTATCAAATGTCAACCTAACCACATTGTAAAGAATGTTCTATTTTGGTTGTATACATTTTAAGCGCTACCATTTCCTGGGCTTCAATTTTGAAATTCCACTTGATCAAGAATGTAGGAAACGCGAGAAAATGCCAATGTTTTTGCAGTTTTTTTTATCACTTTTTCTTTTAGCCAAAACAAATAAATATTGCTCCAGTAGAAATATATTGTTTAATTTTCTTCACTTGGTGATATAAACATTTGTTGGAATATCTATCATGAGCATAGCGGCATTAGATGAGAATTTTTTTTAAATGAATTAATGTGAACAATATATCCTTGTCTAGCGACTAAAACCTGTTTCATTATTAAATTACATGGTGACATTTCAAGCTTATATCTCTACAAAAATTGTATTTATATAGCTTTTTAAATATTTTGAGGGGACCTTCACTCACTATTTTTCGAGCCTTAATTTTGAAATGTAATACTTCAGGCCTTGATACTGTTTGAGTTGGTCTCTGAAGCCACCTGACTTATGTCAATCATCTAACACTTGAAGAAGTAATTTAGTCTTTTATGTTTTAAAAATTTGAGACCCCCTATATCACCAGCCTCCTTAGAAATAACTAACATTTAAAATGTATTTGTGGTTTTTTGAAGTTATCCCTCTACATTCCTGACAAATTTAAATTTTCCACCTCCTACTTGTACACCCCTATCCCCTCACCCTCCCTATTTCTTGTAGTCTCATTTTGAAATTTAAAATGTTCAGACTTTATAGTTAATTTGGGTGGTCCCTATCTCTGCTTTACGAATTCCAGTTTTATATCACACATAAAAGTAGTTTATCCACTGGTTTTAAAAAATTTAGCCTCCTCCTCCCCATTTCTATAACTCCCAATTCAAAATCTTAAATCTTCTTCTTCTACCAGTATGCAAAATTTAGACTTTCTACCATACTTTTCTTTTTATAGACTCCCCTTTTTATCCTGGACTCTCATTATAGACTTTAAAATTTTTGGACTTATATAGTTATTTGGAGTGGTATCTTTGCCTATATGCAGATTTTTAATTGTATATCACACCGAGAAGAAGTTGTTTCTAATAGTTTTGTAAGTTTTTAGCCAATCAACCCATTTTTCCAATCAACTTTGAGAATTTTTAAATTATAACATTCATTTGGATATCTGGAGTTTAATTTCTACCTGTCTTTCAAATTTTAATTTTTAATCTCATCTAAAAAGTTATTTCTAGCTGTAGCTTTCTCCTCTCCCAATTTCTCAGAGTTTAAATTTAAAATTTTCACATTGTTTTGTTTATTTAGAATAATCTAACAAATATAAGCTTTCTACCACACAGAGAAGTAGTTAAATGTATTATTTTTTGTAAATGATGAGCCCGCCCCTTTCCCCTACCATTTCTTCAACTCCCACTTATAAATTTCAAATATTAAGATTTATTTGGTTATTTTGAAATTTTATTCTACCTACTTGCCAAATTTAAATATTCTATCACAGCTAAAAGTTGTTTTTATTTTTATAACCCCTTAATCCCCCCCCCCCCC